>JAMZAV010007698.1:0-12733 GCA_024449915.1 Sweltsa coloradensis | reverse complement strand
CTAGACATGCCCCCCTTATAGCAAACACCAACGTTTTAGCGGGAGCACACCACCGAAGATACCATGAAAGAAAAAATTGCGGAGGGTACGATAGGATACAGCATTGGGGGTAGGTACAAGGCAAAATCCTAAGACAACCCATTTAAGCTTGGGGAGCGACAATATCTACGAACCTACGAGGAATCCTGGTAGGAACAGTTACAGGGGGAAAGAGGAAAACTCAGGGTAGCTACAAGCAATCCTACAGATACAACCCACTTAAGCTTGGGGAGCGGACAATGTCGACGGACCTTCGGGGATACCTGGTAGGATAAGTGTCATGGGAGAGGTAAACAGGTAGCTAAAGCATCTAAGAACAACCCTAAGCTTGGGGGCGACAATGTCTAGGAAACTACGGAATACCTGGTAGGATACAGTTCATGGGGGTAGGTAAACATGAGCTACAGATCTAGAACCTTAAACGAGGAATACCTGGTAGGACAGTTAAATAGAACTGGGGGAGGAAGTACACTGGTAGTACACAGCAGATCCTATAAGTTAACAACCCCACTTAAGTGAGGTAACACATGGAGCTTACAAGCATCCTAAGATACAACCCACTAAGCTTGGGAGCGACAAGTCTACGGAACTGAGAGGAATACCCTGGTAGGACCTTAAGGTCATGGGGGAGCGGTAAATCATGGTACTACAAGCAACCTATAGACCATTAACTGGGGGAGGCGACAATGTCTACGGAACATACGAGAAACACTGGTAGGACTCAGTGGACAATGGGTAGGACTACGAGAACACTGGTAGCTACAAGCAATCGCTAGGAGTACAACCACTTAGCTTGGAAGCAGACATGTTACGGAAACCTTACGGAATACTGGGAGGGACTACAGTGTATGGGGGTAGAGGAACACTGGTGTACAAGCAATCCACAGGTACAACAACCACTTAAGGAGCGACAACCGTTACTGGGAACTTGACGAGGATACCTGGTAGACTACAGGATACATGGGGACTAGTGTTGGGGGGTACATGGTAGTAGTAAGAACACAAGTTGGTACAGCAATCCTATAGTACAGAACTTAAGTGGGGAGGACAATGTTACGAAGCTACGAGGAATACCTGGTAGCTACAGCATGGGGGTAGAGAAACCCACTTGGTTGCTACAAGCAATCAGATAAGCCTACGTAACTTGGGGAGGACAATGTTACGGACTACGAGAATACATGGGGGATACAGGTTACATGGGCTAGAGGTAACCATGTAGCTACAACCAATACCTATGAGGTACACCATTAAGCTGCTTACGACAATGTCCTAGGAACTACGAGGAATACCTGGGTAGGGACACATGTGTACAGGAGGAATGGTTAAACACATGGTGCTTAAGCTCGGGACAGATTACAACCCAACTTAAGATTTACCGAAAATGACTACGGAACTTACGAGGTAACCTGTAGGACTACAGTGTAGCATAAGTAACACATCGTAGCTACACCACTAAGTGAGACCCACTAAGCTTGCGAGGAACCATGCTACGGAACCTACAGGAATACCTGGGTAGGGACTACAGTGTGCAATGGGTTACGAGGAAACAAGCACAAGCTTGCGGATACAACCACTTAAACTTAGCGAGGACAAGTCTACGGAACCCTACGAAATGGGGAGAGGTAACACTGGTAGCTACAGCAATCCTACAATGCATACACTAAGACTTGGAGCTACAAGCAATCTACAGGATAAACCGACGTAAGCTTGGGGCAGCGATAATGGTGTCTACACGGTAAACTTACGAGCAAATCCTAGTAGGACTACCAGTGTACTTGGGGAGGCGAACATGTAGCTACAGCAATACTACGGTAGACCCACAAGTTGCAGGGGGAGCGAACAACATCGGAGCTTACGAGAATACCTGGTAGGACCCAGTTACATGGGGAGAGGTCAACGACCTTACGAGAATCCCTATAGATACCAGTTAATGGGGAGGGAACAATGTATACGAAACTCGAAGTAAACCCACTTAAGCTGTGGAGGACAATGTCTACGGAACGTTACGAGGAATACCTGGTAGGATACAGGACTGGGGGTGAGGGGTAACAATGGCTACAGCAATCCTACAGAATACCGAGACTAGGTCTGGGGGGAGTAGAACCTAGAGGAACTGGTAGGACCTACATGTACAGGGGGAGGGTAACACATGGTAGCTACAAGAATCTACTAGGAACACCCACTTAACTTGGGAGCGACAAGTACTCGGAAACTTACGAGGAATACCTGGTAGGACTACAAGTTGCATGGGGGTAGCGAACACTGGGCTACAAGCAATCCTACGAACCCACTGAAGCTTGGAGGGACCAATGTCTACGGGAAACGGACAAGGAAGGACAAGCATCTACAATAGGGGGAGGTAACTGGGGTACGCAATCTACTACTAGAGAACCCATTAAGCTGGGGAGCGACATGTCTACGGAAACTACGAGGATCCGGTAGGACTACAGTGTACAGGGGATCAGGTAACATGGTGCTACAAGCAATCCTACGATACACCCACTTAACTTGGGAGCACAATGTCTACGGTAAGGATTACTGGTAAACACATGGTAGTACAAGAATCTCAGTACAACCCATTAACGGATCGACATGTACGGGAACTTACGAGGATACCTGTAGGACTACAGGTAGGTAGGGTAACACATGGTAGTAAGCAATCCTAAGTACAACCACTAAGCTGGGGAGCGACAATGTCTACGGAACTACGAGGAATACCTGGTAGGACTACAGTGTACATGGGGGTAGGGGTAACACATGGTTGCTACAAGCAATCCTACAGATACAACCCACTTAAGCTTGGGAGCGACAATGCTACGGAACCCTCGAGGAATACCTGGTAGGACTACAGTGGGGCATGGGGTAGAGGTAAACCATGGTAGCTACAAAAAAAAAAAAAAAAAAAAAAAAAAAAAAAAAAAAAAAAAAAAAAAAAAAAAAAAAAAAAAAAAAAAAAAAAAAAAAAAAAAAAAAAAAAAAAAAAAAAAAAAAAAAAAAAAAAAAAAAAAAAAAAAAAAAAAAAAAAAAAAAAAAAAAAAAAAAAAAAAAAAAACCACAATAAACCCCCCAACGGGGGGGCCCGGGACAAACCTTCAGGAAACCTGAAGGATACGGAAAAGGGGTAAGGTAAAAGGGGGTAAAGCAATTTAAAAATTTGGGGGGGAAAAATTTAAAAACCCCCACAAAACTTGGAAAAATCAGGACGGGGGGAAAAACCGGGGGGTTAAGAATCTGTAGTACAACCCCAAAGGGGGGAACAACCCAACCTTGGGAAACCGAACTCATTTCGGGGGGTGAGGAAACGGGTAGCTAAACACCCAAAAAACCCATTAAGCTTAACCCCCCGGGGAATCTTAGGACTCGGGGTTCTGGGGTAAGTCCATGGGGTAAAGAACCTAAGTCCCCCCACTTAAGCGGGGACACAAGCTGGACCAAATTTTTGGGGAACTTTCAGGGGGGGGTAAACCTTTTGGGTAAAAGTTAAGATAAAAATTTAAAAGGGGGGGGAAAAAAACCCCCGGGGGAACCGTAGGACCGGTTCGGGGGGTGGGGAAACCAGGTGTAAAAGCCCTCAGATAAAACCCCTTTGGGGAGCAAATTCTAGGAACCCCAAAAGGGTAGGCACATGCGGGGGTAGAGGAAACGGGGCTAAAAAAACTAAAAAACCCCTTGTGGGGAGGGCAAGTCAAACAAAACCCCAAAACCCGGGGGAAAAACCTAAAAGGACTACAGTGTAAGGGGGTGGGGGTAACACATGGTGAAAAAGCAACCTTGAAAAACCCCACTTAATTTTTGGGGAGGACAATGTCTACGGAACCGGGAAATTTCTTAAGGATACAGTGAGGGGGGGGAAACCATGGGCACAAGCAACCCTAAGAAAAACCCACTTAAGTTGGGGGAGCGAAAGTTCAACCTTACGGATAAACCCGGGGTAAGGTAAATGGGGGTAAGGAATCTTAGTACAACAACCAAAGTAAAAACAAGTTGGGGAACTGCCGGGAATTTTTTTAAAAACCGGGTAGGACTACTGTCATGGGGAGGGGAAAACCAGGGTACTACAAGCAATCCAAGATACAACCCATTTAAAAGCTTGGGGAAGCGACAATGTCTACGGAACCTTTAAGGAATACCGGGGTAGGACTAAAAGTGTGCATGGGGGTAGGGTAAACATTGTAGTTTAAAGCAATCCTATAGAAAAACCCAACTTAAGCTTGGGGAGCGACAATGTCTACGGAACCCTGCGAGGGGAATACTGGTAGGACTACAGTGTACATGGGGGTAGGGTAAACACAATGGTAGCTACAAAGCAATCCTATAGAGACAACCCACTTAAGCTTGGGGAGCGACAATGTCTACGGGACTTTACGAGGAATACCTGGTAGGACTACAGTGTGGATGAGAGTAGAGGTTACATAATATGGATGCCACAAGCTAGAGAATGGTGTTCAAGTTTCCAGTCTTGGACAAATAAGAAAAATTTGGAAATCAAAATGAGTGTTGTAAATATATCTTCTATGTGTAGGTAAAACTTTATGGTATATTGAGCCCACATTTCCTAACTTTTTTTTTTAAATTCAATTAATAATAATAATAATAATAATAATAATAATAATAATAATAATAATAATTAATAATAATAATAATAATAATAATAATAATAACAAACATCAACCATGGAGTAGAGAGGAATATAACGAATTACTTTGGTGCCATTTTTATGTGCAAGAAAAAAACAGGGACAATAAATTGAAACAAACCTACCAACTTTGGCGGGAACGCAATCCTAATAAAAGACCAGAACTTAATGCCAATAAGCTAGCGAATCAAAGGAGATTCATTGAAAGGAAAAAAGAAACTATTGATTACGAGTTAAGTGTAATCAAACAAGATGTTAGAGTTGTGATTAATGGGGAACAGCTCAATCAGAAGGGAAGAACTGGACAATGACATTCCCGTACAAGCCTTTCCGGAACCCGCAATAGAAGAAATATACAATAGGCCACCAGATAGGGGTTATAGAGGGGAATTGCATGTCAATGAACACAATCTAGAGGAAGTGCATTCCTGTTTGACTGAAGAAAGTACCATCTTAATGGACGAAATATTTCTCAATGGATACGAATTCAAAATATTCCCATAAACTCCCGTGAACGCCTCGCTAAAATAAGATTGAACAAAAAAGCAGAACAATTAATCTCAGATGCTAATGCTGTTTTAGACCGAATTATTGCTGAATCGCATCCAATAGACATAACAAGCCTTAATCATCTAGTTTATGGAACAGCCTCAGTCATACAGACAAGCTTGTGAAAAAAGAACAATCAGTTATAAAAACAAATCGTATTACACCAAAGTGGAAAATAAGAATACAAAAACAAATTGATTCATGGCGAAAAGACCTATCCTTGTTTTATGAAATAAGAACTAAAATTAATCTTTCGTATAAAACTTACTGTAAAGAAAACGGCAACTTTTTGAAAAGTATAGTATACACAAGTCCCAAGATGCGGTTCAAGTAGAAGAGCAATTGAAACAGAAGATTCAGGCCAAAGCTCAGAGAATAAGAAGATACACGAAAAGAACACTGCAGTTTAGACAAATAAAACTTTTTTCAGAAAATGGAAATAAATTCTACAGAGAGCTTGGAAAAACAAACATTGAAATAAAAAAATCACCAACAAAAGATGAAATAGAAACTTTTTGGAAATCAATCTGGGAAGATAACAAAAAGCATAATTCAGAAGCTAAATGGATTCAACATCAAGAATTGGATTGTGTTAATTCTCCGGATATGAATTGGGAAGAAATTACAATGTGTGATTTGTCTAGTTCCTTCGGAAAAGTGCTAGCTGGAAAGCACCAGGACCAGACAAATTATCCAACTTTTGGCTAAAACAACTGACATCCACTCATACTATTTTAGTAACTTTGCTCAATAATGCTGTGGCTCATCCTGAAGACGCACCAGTATGGTTGACCACAGGTGTTACGTATTTGTTACCGAAGTCAGCACAAAACTGAACAACCAAAACAATTATAGACCTATCACATGTTTACACTACAATGTATAAAATCTTAACGTCAATAATAACTGAACGAATGCAAGTGTTTTTAGCTACAAATAAGTAATGCCATTAGAGCAAAAAGGTTGTTGTAGAAATACGTATGGTAAGTAAGACATCTTCTGTTGAGTAAAGCTATAATGGAAAATTGTAAACAGAGACAGAAGAATCTAGTGTAGGTTGGATTGATTACAAGAAAGCATTTGATAGTGTGCCACACAGTTGGATTTTAAAAGTATTGGAAATGTATAAGGTCAATCCAATTATTGTCAACTTCTGCAAAAATATGATGCTAAATTGGAATACAAGTATGAAAATAAGAACGGAAAACTGAAGAAATCGCATCAAGTAATGTTCACATACAACGGGGAATATTTCAGGGTGATTCGTTATCGCCACTTCTATTTTGCATGAGCTTGTTTCCTTTGACAAAGTGCCTAAATGACGCAGGTTTGGGGTATGCATTATTGCCGAATGAAGACAAAGTCTCGCACCTCTGTACATGGACGATTTGAAGTTATTCGCGAAAAATGACGATGAACTAGTATCTTACTAAATATCGTCAAAACTTTCAGTGACGACATTGTATGGAATTTGGAATCGAGAAGTGCAAGAAAGCGACATTCAAGAGAGGGAAGATTGTCGCAAGTGAAAACATCCAACTTGACGAGCATAACACTATTGAGGACATTGGTCAAGAATCAACTTATAAATATCTTGGAATAGAAGAAGGCAATGGGTTCAGCATACAATGATGAAAGATAAATTGAGCAAAGAATACAAACGACGTCTAAGATTAATACTTGAAAGTGAATGAACGGACGAAATAAAACTATTGCAATTGTTCAATTTGCTGTGCCAGTAATATCTTATAGCTTTGGGATATTAGATTGGAGCATAGAAGAACTTAAGAGATTGGATCGAAAAAACGAGAAAACTGTTGACAATGAACGGAATGCACCATCCACGAGCGGACGTCGAAAGACTGTATATCGCAAGGAAGAATGGAGGTCGAGGTATAACTCAACTAGAGGGGTCATACAAAACAGCAATGATTGGTTTGAGTTTATACATAGAAGGAAAGGGAGATGACAAATTTATTAGAATGGTTCAAGAACATGAGTCCAGCAAAGCTATGAGAAAATCTGTCATTAAGTTAGGCAACAAGTTTCAATCAGGTTTGGAATTAACCGATATTAATCAGATAAATGGTCCATCACTAACAAGGTCAAGATAATCAAGAAGCAAATAAAGAACATTATCCAGTAAAGATTTAAATAAGTTGCTGGAAGTCTAAACCTTTGCATGGACAATATATTACACGCCATGGAGCAACCACATATTGACCAAGATCAAACCAATAAGTGGCTGGGCAGAAGTAATCTCAAAGGTGAAACTGAAAGTCTTATTGTAGCTGCACAAGATCAAGCCTTAAGAACAAAAAGTTATGAAAAAAGAATTCTCAAACTCGACGTAGATGACAAGTGTCGTTTGTGTAAGCTTTATGAAGAAAGCGTAGAGCACATTATTTCTGGATGTCCGGTCTTAGCAAAAACGGAATACATTGATCGACATGATAAAGTTGGGGCATATTTGCATTGGAACATTTGTAGAAGTTACAACATCGAAACTTCTGACAAATGGTACATGCATATGCCAGAACAAGTAGTTGACAATGGTAATGGACCATATTGTGGAATGAGCTAATAATCACTGATAGAAAGGTTCTTCACAACAAACCAGACATTGTTGTTAAAAACAAAGCGACTCAAAAATGTTTGATCATCGATGTAGCTATTCCATCAGACCGCAACATAGTCCTAAAGGAAGCAGAAAAACGCACAAGATATCGAGACCTTCAAATAGAAATCAACGAATGTGGAATGTCCATTGTAAGATTGTTCCCATTATTATTGGAGCTTGTGGGACAATTGGAAGAAGTTTGAAGAGAACCTCCAACATATCTCTGGCAATCACTGGACTCCAGAGCTTCAAAAGGCAGCATTATTAGGAACCGCCCACATACTACGCAAAGTTTTAGTGTAAAAAAAAATTGTTTCTGTTATTTCTTGTATGTATTGTATTTTGTTAATGCCATGTATATTTATTTTTATGTAATAGGGGTTTCACCTTAGAGATGTGGTTCATCTCTGGTGAAAGTTCTTAAATACCCATTATGTAATGTTCATATTGGTGAATAAAAGAAATAATAATAATAATAATAATAATAATAATAATAATAATAATAATAATAATAATAATAATATAATAATAATAATAATAATAATAATAATAATAATAATAATAATAATAATTAGTCTGTGTGTAATGGTTTGGTTATCTGTCTCCAGATTATCCGGTCTTCTCTCTCTCCAAGAAGACAGGCTCGCTAACCAGCACCCCGCTCCCTCCTAGCCTGGAGCGAGTCTGTGTGTCTCTGGCCTTCTACAGGGCGTCAGCTGAAGACGACATCGACCTTCTTCTTCTGCAAGGCGACGACCAGACGCGACTCGGAACTTTTATCTCAGCAAGAGTAAGTTTAAATCACCGGTCATACTCAGATTGTAATGGTATCAAGACGTAATAACCTTCATAATTTCCTGCATCTACACTCATGTGACAGGGTCGTCAGGTCCCGGCCTGGACTCACCAGAACATCATGGCCAACCTCCCCAGCCCCATCTCGTCACGAGGCGAGAGGTGGCTGGTTGTCATGGCTACAGCTGGATCTAGAGGGTTGTGGACATGATTCTAATATTTTGAATGTGACAGGGTCGTCAGGTCCAGGCCTGGACGCACCAGAACATCATAGCCGACCTCCCCAACCCCAGCTCGTCACGAAGCGAGAGGAGGCTGGTTGTCATGGCGACCAGAGAGCAGCTGGACTCTTCGCTCTACATTCAGTGGATTGGAGGCTGCAACCCTGAAGGTCAGTTAGAGAAACATCTTCCGTATCCAATATAAGAAGTTGTGCGCCAGCATAAGATCTGATACCAGCCATAGAAATAGTGACTAAACTTATCTTTAATATGTTTCTCAGTGAAGAGGTGAATGCTTTGATTGAGTCACAGCACATCTGTCCTCGGATGTTCCCACTTACCTATGCTCATTCCTTAGACAGTTACATACTTCCTTGCTTGAAGAGTGGATGAAAACAAATAATCTATAGAGGGCACAAGCCCGGAATAGAATAAGCATTCGGTCTTTATTTACAGACCAGTTTAAGAAGTAACTGGTGAAGGGTTGGATGGATGGTGGAACTTAACTTAAACATAATAATTACAAAAAGTGTTTCTCGATTAATGAAACTGAGAATATAGCCCAACTTAATGTTCCAGCCCCTGAGGACTTGATCGTGTTAACAAACCAGACGAGGATCGTCGCCGTTGACGTTTCTCAATCTCATCTCCACGAATACTGTGAGTATAAGGGGTTTTCTGGGAATAACACATTTTGTATTTCAACAACTCGAACCCAAAGTTGATTGTGATATTGCCGTTTTACTTAAATCAAGTGTTTTTATTTACACACATGTCATCTTATAGAAAAAACTTCAAACGATTATTTTGTGATTATAATTATGGCGACCTTCTTTTTGGTTTCATGCCACAGCGACCGTGGCGCTTCTCATGCGGGAACGGGGGTGTGAGGCTTAAATCTGGTGAATGTGTCTGCCGCCTGGTTTACCGGAGCCCACTTGCTCTGAAGGTAACTAGAATTTGATTTTATCAAAACTTGTTTATATAAACAATTAGTTGAAAATAGATCTTTTTTTAACATCCAAAATCGGGGTTGATTTTTTCGCGGTCTCCAATCGCCATTATTCATCAGACTATTCGTTAAAAATCATTAAGTTAGGTTTTATAGACCCAGAATAAGGAACAGTTTAATGTCCAGTGTCCGTGGGGAACACGAACAAGAATTATATCATGTATACTTTCTGTTGATTGGATGAGCGAAGCGAATACTTCAATTTCACCGACCCCCCCAAAAAATTTAGCTCGGGGGTTTTTGTTTGTTTGTTTTTTTTTCCGTCTGTTTGTTGGCTCTCTTCCTGGCAAACGGCATATCCCGCTCTTGGTGGAAATTTTGAGGGGACCTTCGAAATCTCTGACTTAGACTTTGCTACGTTTTTTGGGTACAATCGAGAAAGATTTCTCATGAATATCGTACTTTCGATTTTTTCGATTTTGTGCGATATTTTTCGTGACATTTGGGCGATTCTGACCAAACGGTGGGCTACACGTTCATATTTCACATAGAGCATTCAGGTTATAATGAGGTATTGCTTTCTGAAAGAAATAGTTAAAAAGTTAGTCAGAATAGCTAGAAATAAAGCTTTTATATAAGTTTTTGATTTTTTGTACGATATTTCGTGCCATTTGGGCCATTTCTGACGCAAACGGTGGGGCTACAACGTTCATATTTACATGGTCATTAAGATTATGGTGATGTATACCTTTTGAAGAAAAGTTAAAAAAAGCTTGCCATAATTCATAGAATACAGCCTTTTAATATAAGTTTTTACGGTAAATAATACCAATTACAGAACATAGAAACTTGACAACATCACCTCAATGCCGGAGCAGCAAAACAAGCACTTGCAAAAGTAAAGATATCCCGCGCAAAACTTAAAACTTTACAAGCTCATCCATCAACGTGGTGGTACTTTAGCGTTTCCTATATAGAGCAACGGGAGAGGCAAAGACTTCCTGAGATTCTGAGTTGTGGATGATCCTTGGTCTGTTGCGTTTCGTCGAGCCAGCGGAAGAAGTTACCAACAAGGTGGTGAAACGTCAAACGGTGCCTCATGCATCACACGGTGCAACAGCTAAAGGATTACCCAGAACACTTCTGCGGGTCGTGAAAGCCCACATTATCTCTTCACTAAAGATTCTATTATATTCTATTATAGATTACTCAAGTTTTTTTGTTTTGAATAATTTGTTTACACTAGCAAGTGTGAGGAAGCGCCTTAACCAGGGAGCCCAACTGTTGACCACAAGACTGCCGACAAACACAAATTAACAAACTTCTTATCAACCACTAGAATTTGTTTTGCACTGGCCATTTTACCCCAACGTTGAACAAAAACATTATTAATAATCTTTGTATGTGGTGTTCGGTTATAATTGTCCTGATACTTGATGTACGGTCGGACCGCAAGTGATCCATTTAGGGGAGCATTGATCCCCAAAGAGACTGCACAGCTGTGCTCTACCATCTTCATTAAAAACTTGGATAATCTCATCATTTCGAAGTTGGTCTTTAATCTACTTCATTATGGCTCCACTGTTAACCTCAATGTGTCCTTCTGCAACCAACAGGTTGCGGCGCCAACAGCTTCGGCGCTGACTGCGGCGGGGTGTGTTCGGAGTCGTCTGTGACCGGATGTCGGGGGCTGGCGCTCTGCAACCCAGTCCTGGGGTGCGACTGTGGACCGGGGTACAAGGGGCTGCTCTGCGACACACGTAAGTCCTGGGGTGCGACTGTGGACCGGGGTACAAGGGGCTGCTCTGCGACACACGTAAGTCCTGGGGTGCGACTGTGGACCGGGGTACAAGGGGCTGCTCTGCGACACACGTAAGAAGTAGACTTTTATATTTTAGACTTGCATAAAAGCTGGAGCAGCTAATACTACATTTCAGTAACGTTTTAATCATCTTTGTACTAGCGTTGATGACAACATGTTTTAGATAATCAAAAGTAGCACATATTTGTCACTTTATTAGTAGGTTCCAATACAGAACTATTATTGACAAAAGGAACTTCCCATAAAATGAGAACATTTTACTATCGTCTCTTAGGTAGAAGCTCTGGATGAGGAATTTCCGCGCCCTTCGGATATAAACTTTATCGTTCTGTTGTTCCCTCCTATTTTAATGTTTACAATTGACAATTTCACAGTGCTGTTTTTGCTCTTGTTGGATGTATGAGATGCTTAGAAACTTTGTCGCCGAGCGCCCCCCAAATTTCTCGGGACAACGTTGTTACAATGTGAAATGCCCATTCAAAAATTCATTCGATAAGCATATCCAGTTAATTCCACATACAGTCTGAATCACATTTCGATCCACAATTTCACACAAAATATTGAATTTTTGGACGATGTTAACAACGAATAAGCGCATGTCGTTATAAGAGCACATTTTAACATTTCAAATATTTTTACTCTTCTCAAGCTTGCCCCTTATTACTACAACTGACCTGTTTGATGGCATATTTACGGTCAGTTAATAACAAAAGTGAGCAATGTTTAGAAAATGTACTCTGATAGCGCAATTCTTACATCTTTACAAATTTTGGTGTAAATTACAACCCAAAAGGACAAACGATAAAGATAACAAGTGATCCTGACTTTAACTTTGCGTTCTGTGTAAAACCTATTTTCTCGAGCTCAGCCAACAGTCGTTCTTTAAAAGAATAGTTATTTTGGTTCTTAATTCGGAAGATTGTAACTTTCCCTTTCCTAGATTTGTGATATTTGCTTGCAGCGTGTGTCAGCGGGGAATATGGCTCCGGGTGCCGGCAGCGCTGTGGTCACTGTGCGGGAGGAGTCGTGCGACGCTTACACCGGGGTCTGTCACCAAGGCTGTGAACATGGCCGCTATCACCCTCCCGCCCCACCATGC
>JAMZAV010007697.1:0-23958 GCA_024449915.1 Sweltsa coloradensis | reverse complement strand
ATCCCACCTTCTAAATAAAAGACCAAGTCATAGCATATAAATATAATTGATGCCTCCCATAGTAGATATATCATCTATATAAAGATAAAAACAGGGCCTAATTGATCCTTGGGTCCCACAAATAAATTAAAATACTTTTGAACTATATTTTGCAAGATTTATAAACTTTTTCTATTTAAAAAATAATCCGCCAAATTGATAACAAAATAAGGACTTACGTTAAACCTGGTTTTTAATTTTATTAAAAGAGGTAAAAAAGGTACTGAATCAAATGCTTTCCTAAGATCACAAAGGACAGCTCCAACCTTACCATTACGTTTATCAATCCCTTTATAGATAAAATCTGTAAATGCTAGAAGGGCATTTTGCGTTGCCCTACCTTCCAAAAACCATGCTGGCAAAACTAGGCTATTCGACCCTTTGTTATTTAAATTTCCTACATAAAAAGGATTTTGAATGGTGATAGAATCATATTTTTTTTAACCTAAATAGCGACCTCCAAATTTCACTTTTGGGAAATCACCAAGGAAGAAGGGTGTGGGGTGAATGAATTTCAGTTTGACCTACAGGCGGTATATTTGTAAAGCCCAAAATTCGGGGCTTTTCATTACCGCCAGAAAAATGAAACGTTGTTAAATTTTCGTCTAGATTAGACCAATTGGATGTGCGGCCACGCACTTGCGTTTAAATATGTTGGAAATTTGTATTTTGGATTAAAAAAAATGTAGGGTTTATTCACAAGACAGGGCGCATCATTTATTTTATGGAACAATAAAGTGAAAAACCAATGCGGGGAAATTCATTTTCAGAAATATCACAAATGTTCTAATTTACATTTTTACCATAAAATTTCTAAGGAAGGTTTGAGTGTTTTGTGACTGGAAAACATTTTGACAGCCTTTTTCCTTTTTTAAAAAAATTTAAAACCCGGTTTGTCCTTTTTGTTAAACGGATAAACTGGGTGAAAATTTTCAAAATTGTTCAATTCTTATTTTGTGATTTTAACAAGATTTTTGGCCTGAACAAGTGAATATTACTGGTCAATTTTCTTTTCCTATTTTGGTTAAGGGTGTTTACCTTAAGGGATAAAAATAATGTTGGTAACATTGTTAATTTGGCAAAAATTTTTTTAAGATTTTTTAGGCAATAAGCATAAGTAACCTTTGATTTTAATTTTTTTCAAATTATAATTTAAAATACAGTTTTCAATTGATTTAAATTTTGGAAAAAAATTTTCATAAAATTTCCTATTTTTTGAAAAAAAAATTTTTAACCCGGGACTTATGAGTTTTATTTGTAAAATTACATTTTTTAGTCCTTCAGCCAAGTAAAAATTTTAAGGGGGTTTGATGACGGACAAAATAAATTTTCACATTTTCAAAAATAATGTTTTTGGGAAAATTATTTTTACAAGTTTTTGTTTGGGTTTGTCCCATGACACTAATGGTAGCCATTTTACAAGATGGCGCCCAAAAATATGTACTATCTAAGTGCCCGTTAGTGCGCCGCATCCGAGCAACGGGGTCTTACCACTCTGCACCTTATGCAGCTAAATTTCCCAATTTTGGGGTTTTTTTTGGGTGTCACTCAGGAAAACATGATTTTTTTTTGTGTTTTGAACCCTAAAACACATAGTCGAGGGAAATTTTTAGGACCCGATAACACCCAAAGCCAAATTTTATTGGGGTTAAAGATAATAAATCCTTCTTTTTTATATGGGTGAAAAAAAAGTGGTTCTACTTATTCGTCTTATTGTTTATTCGTCAATTTGGCCCGCAATTTTGACCAAAAAGATGAGCGGTTATGGCTTTTTTGTATTTCAAATTGAAAGAAAATTTTTTTTAAAAAAAGCTGAAAAGCATTGAAATAAAGGTTTTTAAAAATATAAGCTTTTTTCCCTGTACTATAAAAAACAAAACTATAAAACTTGGGTAATAATCACCCAAAAATTTTTCAAACCCAAAAACAAGTTTATGGTTGACGAGATATTTTTTCATTCCATTGCTTATTGGTATTTTTTAGCAATTAAACTAAATTTATTTAAAAAAAATAATTTTCTATTTTTAAAAAAAATAATTTGCAAAAGGAATTTGAAAAAGTAAATTTAAACCCCCTCCCCATCCCAAAAAATTTTTAAAAAGAAAGCCAAACCTTACCCAAATCAAAATAAAAAGATCTAAAAGAAGGGCCCCCAAACCCCGTGTATCTTTCCCTTTGATATTCTTAAATTCCCTAAACGTACACGCCCCCAAAACACCCCTTTAAAAAAATTTTCAAAAAATTAATTTGCAACTAGGAAGAGTCCCTTACGGACATGATGTATTCTCACGATTTTAAGAAAATCCATATTTTTTTCAACGCTTTAGAGGAAAAATTTTAAAAATTCCCTGTTAGCGAATTCTAAAATACAAAAACACTCCATTTTATGGGTAGAAATTATTTTTCTGTAGACTTTTTTTACTTTTTTTTGTTAGATGTTTTAAAATTTTCTTATTGGTGCTTTTTTTTTGTTCTATATCCACTGCATTTTGGGTAAAATTTTTGGGCCGTGAAGTGCCCAAAACTACTAATATACGGGTCCATAAGGGGCGAAGCGAAACTTAAATTTCACTGACCCCCAAAAAATTAGTTTGGGGTGTTTTTTGTTTTGAGTTTTTTTTGTTGTTGTAATTTGTCTGTTTTTCGCTCTCCCCGGGAAAAGGGATATCGTTTTTTGGAAAATTAAAGGGACCTTCGAAATTCAAAACTTAGACCCCACGTTTTTGGGTACAATCAAAAAAAATTTTTTTCATGATTATTGAACTTTTACGTTTTTTTTCCTGTTTTTTAGGGGCGATATTTTCGTGACTTTTGGCCGATTCCTAGCTACCAACGGGTGGGGCACAACGTTCATTTTTCACGGGACTTAAAGTATGGTATGTATTGCTTTTTGAAAGAAAAAGTTAAAAAAAGTTACCAGAATTCATAGAAAAAAGGGTTTTTAATATGAGTTTTTAAAGGTTATAAAACAACTAACAAGAAACATAAAAACTTGACAACAATCCCTACAAGCTTCAAAAGAATTTGCAAAGGTAAAGTAATCAACGAAAACTAAAACCTTTTTAAAAAAGCCATCCATAAACGCGACTAAAAAAAGGTTCGCAAAGGGGCCTAGTTACCACCATGCTACAGTAAACGAGAGACAGGTTGGTTCAAAACCCCCTTTCCTGTCAGTGTTTTTTTGTTGATTCTCTTCTTTGCATAAAACATGCAGGATTTTAAACAAAAAACTTGTTTGGGAATGATGAGATGGATATTTAACATTTATTTACCTCTAAAAATTTAAAAATGGTCTTTTGAAAAGCCATTTCTTGGGAAATTTAACCCATTTTCCCAATTATTTACTTTTTAATGGATAAGGAAGTTTCCCCAAACGCTTTTTTTAGACGCGTTGATGAGGATTTTTTAATAAGTTTTTATTTGGGGTGGGTCATTTTTCCCTTTGCAATTCTTTTTGAATGCTTTGTAGGTGATTGTTGTAAATTTCTTTTGTTTCTTTTTAATTGTTATTATAAACCTTTTAAAAATCATATTAATAAAAAAATTTTATTCTTTGGTTCTGGTAAACTTTTATTATTTTTTTTCAAAAAAATACATCCCTTTCCCTTTAAAGTCCAACAAAATATGAACGTTGGAGCCCTACCGTTGGTAGAATCGGCTAAAATGTACGAAAATATCGCATTTAAAAAACAAAAAAAAAAACGAAAAAAGACGATACAGAGAAATATATTTTCGTTGTACCAAAAATTGGGCAGGTCTAAGTTCGAGATTTCGATGGTCCCCCCCAATTTTCATCAAGTCGATATGCCGTTTCCCCGGTAAAAAAAAAAAAAAAACAAACAAACAATAAAAACTTTGGGAGCTAAATATTTGAGGGGTCAGTGAAATTGAAGTTCGTTTCGCTCATAAAAAAATGTCATATTTTGTTTTTTAAAATTTCCATATTCTTTTTTAATTTTTTCTAGGGACTTTTGTAAAATTTTTGTGAGTAATTACGATCGAGCAAAATGCGAATGAATACACATGGGCAAAATTTGGTTTGTTTTAAAAAAAAGGCAATCTCAAATTTACACAGTGGGACAATGCAGGATATCAAGGTAAATTACTTTCTTACCACAATACCTTACCCGCTCATAAGGTACCATTTGGCATAACCAATTTAGTAATTTCGTGAATATTCATTTTTTGGCAAAGTATCATTACATCTCAATGCAAGAAAAATATTTAAAAATTATTGGTTTTATTTGAAAGCTATTCAAAAGCGTTTGTTTCATGCACAAAAAACAAAAAGCTTTGTACTTACAAAATCTAAACCAAAACTTTAATTTCAAAAATGGCTTCCACAGCCCAATTTCTTTGGGCTACAAAAAAAAAAAACGTTTCTAATATCATCCCCCCTGTGTTATTAAATTCAAGACCCTTTAAAAAGACTCGTTAAGAAAAAAATTTTGGCGGCATCTTCTAAAAAAGGTCGCCATTACTGTCACTGCGTTTTTTTTGAATGGTCGTAATGGAAATTCTTTTCCAATGATCGATAAGAATATTTTTATGTTTACCCAAATTTAACTTTTTATCATAAATGTCTAACAATATATTTGGTGGCCATCTTGTAAATGGCACCATTAGTGTCATGGGACAAACCTAAAACAATCTATGTAAAAAAAATTTTCCCAAAAAACATTTTTTATGAATAGTGAACATTTTTTGTCCCTCACAAACACACTTAAATATTGTACTTGGGTGAAGGACTAATAAAATGTAATTTCCTAAAAAAATCTATATAGTCCCAGGCTGACAAATTTGTTTCAATAAATAGAAATTTTTTGAAAAATCCAAAAACCGTCAGAATTTTTTAAAACTGCATAATTAAATAGAAAACAAATGAAAATCAAAAACGTGTACTATATGCATATGCCCAAACAAAAGGGGGGTCGTAAAAATATTTTGCCCAAAAATTTCAAAAAGTCTACCCAAGATTATTTTTACCTTAAGGAAACCTAACAGGATAGGGGAAAGAAAATTACCAGGGCAAAATTCCACGTCTCTATTGGCCGGGTTGTATAACAAAGCTCCAAAAAAATAAAGGATTCGACCAGTTTTGTAGTTTGCCGCACGCTACCTTTTCATCACGTTTCCACCAAAGCGACCAAAATTTTTGCATTTTAAACAAAATGAAAAAAACGGCGTGTTTTACAAAGAATTTCCCCAATTAAAATCTATCCCCGTGTCTTAAGAAAAAATTGAGGGGGAAAATGTAAAAAAAATAGAACATTTTAGTGTAATTCTGAAAATGTTAATTTTCCCCCCAATTGTTGTTTTTCACCTTGACTTTTTTCCACCAAAAAAAAATTTTTAAAATGATGTACGCCCCTGTCTTGTGAATCAAGCACTACTTTCATTTTTTTAACCAAAATTACAGAATTTTCAACATGATTTTAACGCAAAGTGCGATCGACGCCGCGCATCCAAAATGGGGTCGTAAAATTTTGACGTACAGCATTTTGAGACCCCAAAATCATTTTTTTAGGGGTGATGAATAGCCGACACTTTTTTTTGGGTTTCGCGAATAGTACCGCCTGTATGGGTCAAAACTGAAATATGCGTCTTTTTTGCCTTCGACCGCCGCACTAGGAAATTAGATACGCTAATAATCCGACTATTTGCGCATTTCTTAAATACTATGCTGGAATCTCTTGAATTTTTGCAGAGCTTCAATTTTTTAAAGGGGTTTAATTTCTGAAAAAGACTTCTTTATTAGTCTTTTGTAGCAGAAGATCTCTGCTTCTCTTTTATTTAAATCTTTAAACTTACCAATTTCATTGAAAAATCTACATCGTCACAACAAAACTTTTTTTTTAAAAACAAAACACATTCTGGATTAGACGTGTAGGATACCCCATTCTCTGTCAATGAGGCTATGTACACTCTTTTTTTCTTGTTCCTGTCCAACTTATTAAAATGCCCTAAAGTTTTTAAGAAATATCATTATCAAAAGAAGACTTAAAACGCTCACGCTTAGAAAACGAATCTGATTATCTAGTGCGCTTAGGGCGCCGCAGCCAAGCCGCGGGCGCTACACCCTCAAGCACCTTTACACCCAAACGAGTTAGGGTGATTCGAGGTGTTACCCAGCCGTCAGTAACGTGATGTGAACTTAAAAATATCACAACGGGGATTTTTGGTACCTGCAAAAACAGCCAAATTTTTTTTGGGGTACGATTATTCCCCCTTTGGGGAAAAAAAGGCTTGAAACCGCTCAAAACCTTTAAGGGTGTTAGCTACTGCACTGCCCACTACTGCCTTACCTTTCTAACATTAAAACGTCGGCCCCCCGATTGACCAACGGGTGGGGCTACAATGTTCATATTTTACATGGACATTAAGGTTATAGAATGATAGTCTCTTTTGAAAAAAAAAGTTGAAAAGTTTGTTGGAAGGCTTCCAAATAAAGGTTTTAAAATAAGCCTTAAACACTTGGCATATAATCAACAAGTAACCATAGTTACTTGACACTTGTTGACGGTATAAGCAGAGTTACGCGGGAAAGTGCGATACGTAAACAAATGGCGGACATTTAAAAATTTTCTTCTTTGTGTGGAACGAGAAAAGGTGTCATTATACTCTCATAAAACAAATCAGAAACCGTCCCTGGCCTAGGCCCAGATGTAGAAAATTATTTATAATACAACAGTGTAGGTCTAAAGTTCCATTTGGCTATAGGACTAGTAAAATTCATACTTACATACATGTTTGACAAGCCTAGCCAACCCTATGCCAGCACAACATTGTTTTGATATGAACTTGCTCAACTGTTTGTTTACATAATTGCACAATCAAATCATTTCATACAACTTGTCTTTCGATTGGCCCTCGTTTATGAAGGCACTGCCATCTAGAATAAATATAGAACTTTTTCGAGCTCTTTGCTATACTCAAATCTTTTTAAAGTGTTGGATTTCGTGATAATCTTTCAACCATAGGGGTTTAATATCAATGCTTTCAACTCACAACCCATGACGTTTTCCACGATACCGTTCAAGAATACCAATTCCTTCGAAAACGAAAACGACTTCGTTTTCAAATTGCGTTTTCAACTCATCTCCCACGCACTCAAGAATTGGGGTCCAGTCCTTATACCGTCGTTATACCATGGTTATACCACCTATCCCCCGGATGTACATGAATCCGGGTCTAGATATTTTACATCCTATATTGTTACTGCTAATACCATAGAATTTAAATCAACTTTGATAAAAATATTATATTTTAGCAAATAATTTTTGTAATGGAACTTGAAAAAGTAATGAGATCACACACATAACAAAACTTGTAGAAATACAGCCAAACCTTACACACTCAAAAGGAATGAGATCTAAAAAAAGGCCAAGCTCATCTACCCTTCCACAAAAACGTACGTGTCCCATAACAGCATCCTCGAAAAGCTTGGCAAAATAGAATTTGCATTTTTTAACGTTTAAATTAATTACAAAAAAAGAACTTTGATAAACTATTACTTAAATTAATAATCGCAATTCTATTTTGAAAAGCTTTTCGAGGATGCTGTTATGGGACACTTTTACGTTTATGTGGAAGGGTAGATGAGCTTGGCCCTTTTTTTAGATCTCTTTCCCTTTTTGATGTGAAAGGGTTTTGGGCTGTTTTTCTACAAGTTTTTGTTATGTGTTTACCTTATTTCTAACTTTCTTGTATTCCTCCCACGTTGACTGCCTTCTAAAAATTCTAATTCTTTGCGCAAGTGGTCTCTCCTATGCATGGTTTTTCCTAATCTCTGCTGTTAACCATGGGGCTGGCTTCCCTTTTAAATTCTTAATTTCAAGGGTGTGCATGTTCCATTTAGAGGTTCTACGACTACTTAAAAAACATTTCTAATTTATCATCTGCACTTACTGCCATACCAATTTGGTCAATGGGACCACTTAAGATATCTTCATCTATTTGTTTCCCAAATCAACATTCTTATAATTTCTAGTATTTACAAATTTAGGAAGAAATTTTTGCTTATTAATCTTACAAACACAACAAATTAATTCATGATCACTTAATCCTACACTTATAATACCGACTGAATAATATTTCATTGTGATTTGCATAAACATGATCAATTAAAAAAGCTAAACCTATTATTAACCCTAGAAACAGACTTTATCAATTGTACCAACCCAAATGTGATCTATAAAAAATTTTGAAATTATTTACTGGTAATGTCTTCTTACTCAAATCAATGTTGAAATCACCTAGAAAAAACAATTCATTAGCTTCCGATTTAAATTATTTACTAAACTATCAAAACAATCTGAAAATTTCCCTTCTAACTTTACGTTTTGGAGCTTTATAAACTGCTGTAAAAATCATTGGCTTTACATTCGGAAGCCAGAATTTAACTGACTGCAACTCAACATCTATCGGAAATTTAACTTTACACTCGACTACACTTGAACATGAACTTCTCAGCAATATAAATAACTAACCCTCCCCCTACCCTTTCACGATCAAATCTTAGCATTTTATAATTGTAAATAGAAATAAAACCGTCTGGAACAGACTCATCTAGATTTTTTTTCACAGCAAGAAAATATATAAAAATTATACGTGTCAAGAATAACTCTCAACTGATCTATGTACTTATCCAACTTACGTATTTGAGATGTCCAAGCTTCATTCCTTTTGGCAATACAGCTAAACCATTAGCAGCAACATCATTTATATTTTGTGGTTCTTTATCGACATCATGATTAAAAAGATTTGTCATGTAAATTTCATGTACACTTAGAGGGGGAAAATAAACAATTCATACAATACCATCTCGTCGAAACTCTTCTTGTTCGGTTCTTCAGTTCATAGACATCTTGAACGCCACATTGAAGGCACTTGCTGCTATTATAACTGATTATACACTTATTACATTCCCATGGTCCCCAAATTTTTGAATCAAATGCCTCAATTGTCATATTTATACATACCGATGGAAAATATCTTCACATACCGAGCACTCTAGGCGTTTAGTTTTTTTTGCTCTTTTTCAAAAACATACGGTACAACGTTTAACCACTTGTTTAGCCATTATGAATGAAAGAAATTGTAATGTTATAATCGAAAGAATATAATTCAAATTCCTAGGCCTAATTCTGCTGTCAGAAAAGTAAACAAAAATATTTTGAAGTTTGTTTTATATAACAAGCGCGTTCCAATTGATTTTTGACAGAAAATCAAAATCAAATCCTTTTTTAAATATTTACTTCTTAAAACAACTTTATGATATAAATTTGGCTTCACAATGATACTTCAAAAAAAGGGGAAAGGGTTTTAATGTCAACAAACTCAAAATTACTAAATAATATGATTATTAAATGAGTATTTAAGCCTAAACTTTTCGTCAAGGTGCACACTGATGAAGACGTTAACACAAATCTAAATATGTTTAAATTCCTATAAAGATATTAAATGAATTTAAATGTGTTTGCTCACCACACACACTGAACTCTAAATAACCTTATTGAAAGCAAAATCACTATCTGAAAACCTTGGGAAAGCTTAAAAAATTTCCCGATTAAAACACAGGAGTGATTTTAGGTGACAGTTTTTTTAAGAAAACCCACACAATTGAGTAAAACGACTGATTATTCTGTAAATAATGAAAACTAAAACTTCCCTTCAATGTCACTCGTAGTAAATTCTAGAAGATCAAGATGCAGTTTAAATTTTATATGGGTTTCTTGTATTTTCCCTGTAAAGATAGAAAATTATCAGGAGATTTTCTAAGCTTGACAGATTGGAAAAAAGACAAACGCATTGTCAAGACAAACGCATTGTCCTATAATTTCTTCCGACTTTTAATCACCTGCATGCTTTATCCGATTGTAATGATTTTTTAACAGAACCTTAAATTTATAAACTAATATGTTTGTGTGAAATTTTAGCACAATCGAATAAATTATTCTTCATGAAAATCGCAAGTTTACGATTTTATTTTTATTTTTAAAATTTCAACGACTTATAATAACACCTACATGCTTTAACCTATTGTAATAATTTTTCACAGAACCTTAATTTTATGATTGAATATATTCTTGTGAAATTTGAGCGTAATTGAAAAATTATTTCTCATGAAAATTGCAATTTTACGCTTTTCGTGTTTAAAAAATTACGCTCATCCAACAACGCGCCTGAAAAAGCGTTTGCGAAGCTTCCTAGTTTAACTGAATAGGATAGACGTTAAATTAATAAATACATAAATAAATAATATTATGTTCTATAACCACACAAACCCATCACGACGAACATTCATACCCCACTCATCTACTTGACCTCCTAAACATCACCACTCGAACTTAACCTCAAACTTCGCATTTCCCCCGACAAGTACATCAAAACACTCCGAGAGCACTTATTTGACCACCTAGCTAGCTCATCTCTCTACCCCAGTTCTCAACCGACTTTGTGGCTGATGCCCCCTCGTCCGCCGTGTTAACTGAAAACCCTCCTTGGGGACTTATAAACAAGTGAAAAACGGAGATAAATTGTGTGTCGTGCCCCCACCCCCCTCTCACCCCTAGAGACTTAGAATTAACATAAAGATTACCCAGCCCCCGAGATAGCGCCTATTAACAGATGTGGAGGCGAGGAAAATAGCACCCTCTTTTATGTGAAGAATGTGGTTTATTTTGCTAATCTTATCGACTAAAGAGACCTTACATTAATCAAACACACTATTTTCTCTTGCGCGACCATATATCATACGTGTTTTAAGAGAAATATACGTTTGGTTGAGAGCTACATTATATTTTACCGAAGACATAAACGTTTTAACAATGTTTCTTTATATTTCGGTCGTATTTTCTTGTCTTCAGCAGAAATTCTGTATTTTGACGGGTGGAATCGACATTAAATATAGAGAGCTAAAGGATTTGCGACTTTTTAAAAAAGTAAATTATGTTCTTTGTTTTGGAAAAACTCCAAGAGCTTTTTTTTGTATAAAATCCACAGAGTCCAAGAAACTTGGGATTTTAATTAATTTTCTTGTGTACGCGAATACCACTCCTATGCTGTAGAAAGAACAGTAATGATTAAGGTTTTTAAGACAATGTTAACAAAGTAATTACTTTTTTAATTAACGAGTTGCTTAGATATGCGTGAATTGACTCATTAATTTCAATAAGAGTTTTACTCTGCTGACGGCGTTGGATAATATTTATTAATAACCACTCATAATAATTATTAAATTCAAATACAAATTATGAAATAATATGCCTGAAGATGAAAGACCAAGGATGATTGTTAAATATTAATTAATTACCCTGAAATCTTTGAATAATATAATTTACAAGAATTAATAAATTAGGTGTGACGTACTTAATCACTTTTCTGTCGGTCAATCCGTCTGTGCGTGTTTCACGTCTCACGATAAAAACAAATCACAACGTCCGATTGACATGCGTTTTTTTTTACGTATTGATACGTAAAACTGCCTCGCACATTCCTGCCATGCAGATAACGATAAACAATAGATGACAGAGAAGGCATCTTGACCGTATAAGATAGGGAATAATAACCAAAACGTCCTAATATTATCGCTTAGGAGTTTGCAATACCATTGATTTTTTCCAGATCACTTCTGGATCACCAAACTTTTCACAGATGCCATGATCATGAGGCACATTTGTGAACGAACACACAGAAACTCCATAGCCAAACTTCACATTCTAATTTCTCAGTGTATTGTGAATGCTCCTTACTCACTTACTAACATTTAATTCATTGTTGAGTCTGCATTTATTTAATTAGATTTGTTTAGTTGTCCCCCATTGTAAATATATTATAACAAATTTTTTAAAAATATAAAAATTTTTTAAAAAGGCTCATTCTCCAGTTTTATTTGGTATTTTTTCTAGCAGGCTGGGGAAATAGACATGCGGTATAGAGGAGATAGATGATGTAGATAGATAGGGTCTTTTTTGTAAGGCGGGATTAAGGCTAGTGAACCCTTATCTTCCTCCAACCTAATACAACTAAATAAATAATACAAATGATAATAAGGGCTTATGAAAATTATGATAATTTTAAACCAAAGAAATTGCAAAAAGAAAATTACACTTAATTAACAAAAACAAACATTTGAAATTTGATAAATTATAAAAAGAGGAGAGAAATCATAACCTATATTTTTCAAAACAACTCTCTCACGCGCGTCAGCCCAATAACGAAGTCCCCCTCAAAATGGACGTGTGGGCGCATGTCAATACTTCCCTGGTATTCGCGGCGACCCAACATGTCTAGTGTGCAGACGTCCCTGACACCTGTCCCGTCTGTCTCGCGTCTATGACGGGCTGGAAGTAATGTGACATGGGAGTTAGGCGACAGTATAGCATAATATATACCTTCCACAACTGTAAACCCAATCACATACGAGTCGGTACAGTCAAAGTCTCCCAATATAAACACGGATGCATTAACGTTTTAATTTCTTTTTGAAAATTACATTCTGAGACAGCACAACAATCGATTAATAATACCTAACTAAAATCAATTTCTCAACTTCATTAATCGGGAAACACTCCCGTAGTTCTAATTATTTTTTTGGAAATCAATCCCGAAATTACAAAATCCATCTCAGCGGGGTAGGGAACCCTGGTCTCCAAATTGCAGGTCAGGCGTTTTGACCCCTAAGCTACCGAGACGGTTAACTTCATAACATCTGGATTGTTGGTGCTTGTAGATCTGAATAGATTGGAACAGTACGGCAACGATTCTGCTGCCTTTGAACTGACCATAGAAAATCAGTTATATAACTTTGTGGGTAGACTCTAAATACATTTTTTTTTTTTTTTTAAACACTATTTATAATGTCGTTATCTAACGCAGGTATGAGCGAGGGTTTATTTCTCAATGTCATTGATCGGGAAACACTCCCGTATAGGTGTAATTGATTTTTTGGAAATCACTCTAGAAATTACAAAATCCATCTTTGCGGGGTAGGGGAACCCCGGTCTCTAGATTGCCGGTCAGGTGTATTGACCCCTAAGCTACCGAGACGGTTAACTAACACAACATAACAACACACCTGACATAACATCTGGATGGTTGGTGCATTGTAGATCTGAGCCCGCTGAGAGGGTTTTTGTTATTTCTAGATTGATTTCCAAAATACTAAGACGAACGAACGAACGATTCAGAATCGGTTATATCGCGTGTATAAAACTCAAACATGCATACAACACCACTCATACATTCATGGTTATATTGTTTTTATAGTCATCTTTATGTAACTAATTTTTATTGAACTGTATTGTAATGTTTTGTATTGTTTTCTCACCCTATGTAATATTAGGTAAATTGCACTTGTGGGACATTGCGTCCTGCTGTAATGTAGCCACAAATAAATAAATAAATGAATAAATAAATAATAAAATAAATTAATAAATAAATAAATAAATAAATTAATTAATTAATTAATAAATAAACAAACAAACAAACAAACGAACAAACAAATAAATTAATTAATTAATAAAAAGCATTAGTACGAAACGGATATAAACACCACATTGATTCCTATGTTCCAGATCTCGTAAACAAGGAAACCCACAAAGATGAGGTTGGTACTAGTGGTGGTGGTGGTGGGACTGATCGTCTCGGTGGCCTGGGGAGCCCCGGACCCAAAGCCATCTCGCGACAAGTATGCCAAGAGTCCCAAGAAGATGAAGCTAGCCAGCCGTCAGATCTGTGCGGACATCTGCACACAGGGTAGGTGGTGTAAAATGAACGAAATAGATCCCAACCATTTCAAGATTTTTGAAATTATTCTTATGTCACCAAATCATCCAAAGGCAATCAATAACGTTTCGCAGTTTTACAACTAACTCCTACAGACTAAATAAATAAAAAATAAATAAAATAAATTCGTATTTCAAGTCTATCCACTCAGTCACAGAACTGATTTTCAGTGGGGGACATTAAATTGAAAGCAGAACAAACCATAACCAACCCTGTTGGTGCCGACAATATCGAAAAGCAAACAATGACCAACTAGAGCCAGTATTTTAAATAGAAAACACGGACCAAACAAGCTGGGCACGATTCTACCCGCGGACAGCACCCGAATCAATAGGGCTATTTCGGAACAACCTTAGAATTTGTTATGTATAATTTATTATTTGCAGGTCTTGGCGGGCCCCCCTGCGGCGACGTCTGCGAGTACGACCTTGGTCATGACTTCGGTCAGAGCGTTCCCGACTACCAGCTCCCGGTACAAGCTAAGAAGATCATCGGTGCCCGCAAGGTTACTTACCTTCATAACTATACTTTTTCGGGTAGACCGACAGAGTAAGTATAGGCAAAGACTAAACGGATAACGTTTCGTGGCTTCTATGGACCGCATCGTCGAGGGGAACTTATGTAGTGTCGTCTTCCATGTCCTCGCATCGTGCTCTCCCGTCACGTGACCCTGCCTTCGCATTTCAAGGCACGGCACAACACTTGTCCTCTTAGCAATGTGGTCCACAGAGACTAAGAAACGTTGGTGTTCCAAGGTAAACTACTATTAGTTTGACATCCCTTACTCGAAATACCCTAAAAAAACACAAAGTCATGAATATTATGTGTAACCGAGAAAGCTTCAAACAAACAACGACATACCTTCCCAACCAGAATGCATGTTGACTGATGAAAATTTATCAATTTAAGTCTGATTGACTTTTCTTTTTAAAAGATCTCTACATTTTTTTAGTATGGGATGGTCGAACAAATACGTGCCCCTCCATATGTCTTTCTTCTCGATCTTGGTGGAGGTGCCGGTTCCCTCCGTACACTAAACTAACAGCTGCCACACTTCACTGACGAAACATTTTGATTTACTTAGAGCATATTTAAGTGTGGAAAAATTCACTATTTCTTGGCCCCACTATCCCTGCAACTAATCTTTTCATAGATAAAGGTAAATTTTAAAAAAATGCGGCAGTTAATAATAGGCCTAGATGTTATTTCAGTTAAATTGTTAACAATAAGATTGAAAGGAATATTATGCTTTAGCTATGGTGTATGAACCATCAAACGCAGACAAAAAATTAACTTTTTTATCAATAATATTTACTCTGTATCCATATACTCATAAACCATATTACTTTAGCAAAGTGATGGATACGCACAAGCATGAAATATATTTTTTTTCTTTACTAGTTTAATTTCTTACAGATATATAATTGAGTCCTCTTGAAATCTGGGGCCAATCGATTTTTAGCAATTGGGTAATTTCTACTTTTTTATGATTATTTGATAATATGTTGCATGTAATTGTTTATAGCACGTCGAATTGAAGGAATTACAAAATTCATAATATGTGGCATTTGAGATTACAACTCGGATCATTTTATAATATTGACTGAGTTTCGTCAAAAATACTACTAAAACTATCAAAAACTTGTACTCATAGTGTTATATGAATATTCTACTGATTCACCGAGTACAATACAGAATAATAATTAAATAAAATGTGTGCCTATCTCGCAGGATTGACCATCTACGGCTGCCCCAAGTGTTACCAGAACTCGAGCAAGATACCGATTGTTCCCAAACGTGAAGGCGACAACCACAAACCTCTGAAGAAGCCAGATGCTGAGACCCTGATCAACCGCGGGTTCAAGATCGTCGCTGCCTTCGACCGAGACGGCAAGACTCTAGTGTCGGAGGAGGGGGCTAACCTGCTCAAGGACCTGAGCGAGACGCATGGTGAGTGAGCTGGGTGTTGCTATAGTTTGTACCTATAGAAGCCAGATGCTGAGACCCTGATCAACCGCGGGTTCAAGATCGTCGCTGTGTGTGACATACAACAAGTGTCAAAATTGAGGTTGTCCCGCCTAGATCACAAGTATTTTGCCTTTATAGTAAAATCTCTTTTTATTCAGCCAACTTTTCAGCTCTACTGTTCAATGAAAACACCAATAACAAAGGAAATGCTACTTTGTGAACGGTTTTAACATATAAAAACAAAACATAGCATTTACCTTGCTATGGCTTATACGGCTTAACATCTATTACATTTATTACTTTACGCTGGTAGAGCCTTTATATTTATTTAAGTTATCAGTCCAATGACGACAATGCATTTGATTTACCGAAGCTGTAATAATTAATTTATAATTTGTTTTGAACATCCCGCTTGACAAACTGTCTCCGTGCTTTCAGATGTCACCGATCTTAAATTGGGCGCCAATATGGACGCCACCTGGAAGCTGTCTGTCCCCAAGGTTAACATGGTCCACGATGATGTCCCCATAGACTGGGACCGTTGGTGTGAGATCAAGTGTTACCAGGGGGAAGGAGGGGCCGCCTGCAACTGCGACGCCCTCCCATAGAAATAATATAACCACCTAGTGTACTCCCAAGCATTCACAACTATATCACAGTATCCACAAGTATGACTTCAGTGGCTTAGTATTTGATGTGTGTAGATTCAACAGACGACGTGACAGACCCCCTACAACAAGCTACACCACCTCAAACACTCTTGCTCCAAACGAAATTGCCGTCATTTGTTTTCGATTTTAAAGGATTTGTTAAAATGTTTTTTTTCAACATGGCTTGTTATATGTTATGTTTAATAGTGCAGTTCTGTAAAGTGGCTCAAATTCTAGAGATATCCATCGGATCTCGTGAGAAAAGTATTAATATTGAAGAATCGTCGAAATGAGTTTAATTGCTTCCGCAAATATATTTTGAGCGGCAATCAAACAGCATTGCTCAATAGTTGCTAACAATAACATCCATAGCAACGGTTTAAAATAAGTAAATATGAACAAATAAACTAAAAAAAGTTGTCAATCAGTAGCGAACATCATAAAATGGTTTCCTTGTTCATGTCGATTTGTAAACATCTTTAGTTGACATGTACGGGAAGAGAATCAATAATACGTCTTAGTAAGATGTATCTATGAATAAAAAATAATTCCACAATGTATAATCGTGATTTTAACACGACTGCAGCGACAGCATAACAGGCCATCAGTGGCTGTCGTGGCAGTTAGTGGTAAGTCGTAGATGGTTAATTAATAAGGTTCATGTCAATCGGTGCATGGTATTAATTTAATTTGGGGTTAACATTGTAAGCAAATAAGTGGGTTAATATGGTGAATACTGTACATAATACTATTCTGTAAAATGTATAATGTATTAATAGGTAATAAAAGTAGCATTTGCTTACAAAAACGTGTGACTTATTTAATAAGAATACATTTGGTAACCCTTGTTGGTGTATTTTATGTTCTTGGCTCCTCATGCAGAACGTTGTGGGGTGTGCATGAGTAGAAATCTTCCTTGAGCAATCGGCCTAGTACAGAGTACAAACAATTGTCAAGTATGTATTTTGCGGTGATTGTGGAATTAATATGCAGTAACTAAAAAACATGAAATGGACTGTTAGATTATGCGTATTATTTATATGTATAATTGAAATTCAGCCACCCAAACGATAGTCAACGCAAGAACTTTATTTGTGACACCAACGAACCACATGTCAGTCAATTTTTGTTGATGGGATTATGAGATAAATACAACATAGGTTATGTATTCTATTGAATCGAATGACGAGCAATGTATGACAGCCAAATAGTAATTATAGGGAGAAACAGTTTGTATATTGATATAGAATTAATTCTATAAGGCGATGACAGTGTTATGTGTATGTCATGTTTGCGACAAAATTATGAATTGATGTTCTGGTAGTTAGTTAAAGATTAAAATGCCCATTTATTCTTTCACACCATAATAGTAGTTGTTTTAAGCAAATTCAGGTGTTTACAATAACGGATCGAATGTAACCAAAAGAGAGAGCGTAGCAACTTAATTAACAGATAACAGTAGAACGTGTGGCTCGTTAGTCTTGTGATTGGCGTCTCTGCTTCAAATGCAGAAAGTCCAGGGTTCGATTCCTTCTAAAACCAGAAGGTTTTTAACTTCTGATGTGGACTTAGTCCATCAGTTCTTGTCTAAGGAATTTGTAAACGGTGACTTTGGAGCCATCCTAACAACGAGGCACATAATAAATTTAGTTGTTCTGAATCGGCCTAGTTGATTCCGGCGTCGATCCGTGAGTGTTCGCACTGTCCATACCATTGATGGCTATATTTCCTATTAAAGATATCGATCTTTGGTTGGTTATCGCTCACTCGTCGATTGCGTTGGGACCTACAGTGTTGGCATGGTCGCGTTGGTTTACTGTCCCACACTGAAAATCAGTTATATATGACTGAGTGAGTAGACTCTAAATACGAATTTATTTGATTTTTAAAGAATTGTAAAATAAAACGTTTAAATAACAGTCTCATTGTTGGCGGAGGTGCCGGGTATTAGGAGGGAAACCAAATAAAACATGTATACCATTTACTCATTGTTTGCGCATTGGTTAATGGTGTGGGTTTAAAACATTCCCTTCCCGGGTCGCAAAAAACATTCTGTATCAGCCTTGTTGATTGTTGAAGGACAATGTAAACAAAAACCGTGCATGTCATGCGGCTGCCGAGCGTTCGCAAAGCAGCCTAGTTAATAGTCACGAGACATTGTTTTCAACATGTTTCATGTAATATATAATCGCACACATATAACAAAAAACTTGTAAAAATACAGCCAACCCTTACACAATCAAAAGCATTAAAGTTATAACAACGGCAATAGCTCTGTACCCTTCTACATTTTTGCACTATTTAATACATAAATTCACTACATACCTTGCAAAGCTTGGCAACATTTTCTTTAAAACTATTTTAAATGTTAACGTTTGTACTGAATGATGTTATTGTTAAGCATAATAACTTTTGAACGGTTTTGTGAGGCCTAGTTCAATAATTTCAAACCTAGTTCAACTTGTAAACATGTGGCTGATAGGAATTTAAATGAAGATAATGATTATAATATTATGGATGATGAAGGATAATTTTATTTTAGCTAATCATTGGACAGAAATATTCAAATAAAAAAGCTCATCCATCAACGCGACTGGAAAAAGCGTTCGCGAAGCAGCCTAGTTTTAGAATATTTTAGCTTTATGGGTGGTCTGCACCACACACCCGTAGTGGCACAGAACAGTTTCGTGACCTCTAACATCGATGACGTGGCCGTATCAACTAATACTAAGTAATGATACCCAACAGTTGGTAACGAACTGATTTGATTGATTGATTGGATATTGCTTAGCGTCTCATTCGAGACGATGAGTGGTGATAGATGAGGATGAAATATGAACAGAAGGGAGGAGGGGAAACCCGGTACCGGCATGTAGCCTACTCCTTTCGAAAAGTACCAAGGGGACCAACGGCTTAACGTCCCATCCGAAAGGACGGTGTAACCTTGACAGTCATACAGGTTCCTCCACTAACCCGGACTGCCGAGCAGACGTCGAGGAGAACGAAGCCGTTACACTAGCTCTCGAACCCTCCATCTGCTCTAACCAGCGGTAAACGTGAGTTTCAGGGCAGTGCGGTCACCCACTCTACCCCTGACCACGCCCGAGTTTGCTTAACTTCGGTGTTCGTGTGGGAACCGGTTAAACTACCTCGGCTAAACTGCTGGCTTGGTACCTAACGAATGAACATCTTTAAAAGTAGAAGGAAATATCTTTCGATACCCACAGCAGACACCGACGCGATGTCTCTAGAAACATACTAGTTCTGTCCCAAATTAAATTAAAAAATTAAAAATTACTGCAACTCAAAAATTAATAAAAAACAGTTATTTTAAGTTTTAACCACCACTCCCACCTCTTCAACTTATATTAGAATAGAACAGTGTGTTAGATAGTTAAAATACTTACCAATTTCCATTAAACCCAATTTGATTTCCAATGAATGGTACATAGTCGGCGTCAAGTTTGCATAGCTATCTGCAAAGTAAAAAGTAAATTTTTCCCAAATCCTTCTTTAGCCCCCATATCCAGCTTGAGCTCTTGATAGGATTATCTTGTCCAGGCTTGGCATTATTTTTAACTATGACTTAGTAATTGACTTGTAAACATGTGTCTGATAGGAATTTAAATGAAAATAATGATAATATTATGGATGATGAAGGATAATTTTATTTTAGCTTGTTTTAGAATATTTTAGCTTTATGGGTGGCACAGAAAAGTTTCGTGACCTCTAACATCGATGACGTGGCCGTATCAACTAATACTAAGTAAAGATGCCCAACAGTTGGTAACTAACTGATTTGATTGATTGATTGGATATTGCTTAGCGTCTCATTCGAGACGATGAGTGGTGATAGATGAGGATGGAAATATGAACAGAAGGGAAGAGGGGAAACCCGGTACCGGCATGTAGCCTACTCCTTTCGAAAAGTACCAAGGGGACCAACGGCTTAACGTCCCATCCGAAAGGACGGTGTAACCTTGACAGTCATACAGGTTCCTCCACTAACCCGGACTGCCGAGCAGACGTCGAGGAGAACGAAGCCGTTACACTAGCTCTCGAACCCTCCATCTGCTCTAACCAGCGGTAAACGTGAGTTTCAGGGTAGAGCGGTAACCCACTCTACCCCTGACCACGCCCGAGTTTGCTTAACTTCGGTGTTCGAGTGGGAACCGGTTAAACTACCTCGGCTAAACTGCTGGCTTGGTACCTAACGAATGAACATCTTTAAAAGTAGAAGGAAATATCTTTTGATATCCACAGCAGACACCGACGCGATGACTCTAGAAACATACTAGTTCTGTCCCAAATTAAATTAAAAAATTAAAAATTACTGCAACTCAAAAATTAATAAAAAACAGTTATTTTAAGTTTTAACCACCACTCCCACCTCTTCAACTTATATTAGAATAGAACAGTGTGTTAGTTCGTTAAAATAAACTTACCAATTTCCATTAAATCCAATTTCATTTCCAATGTTACATAGTCGGCGTCAAGGTTGCATAGCATTTGCCAAAGTAAAAAGTGAATTTTTCCCAAATCCTTCTTTAGCCCCTATATATTTTTGAGCTCTTGAGGTTACTTACAGGCTTGGCATTAGTTTTAACTATGACTTAGTAATTGACTTGTAAACATGTGTCTGATAGGAATTTAAATGAAAATAATGATAATATTATGGATGATGAAGGATAATTTTATTTTAGCTTGTTTTAGAATATTTTAGCTTTATGGGTGGCACAGAAAAGTTTCGTGACCTCTAACATCGATGACGTGGCCGTATCAACTAATACTAAGTAAAGATGCCCAACAGTTGGTACCTAACTGATTTGATTGATTGATTGGATATTGCTTAGCGTCTCATATTAATGCACTTTGGCTATTTGAGACGATGAGTGGTGATAGATGAGGATGAAATATGAACAGAAGGGAAGAGGGGAAACCCGGTACCGGCATGTAGCCTACTCCTTTCGAAAAGTACCAAGGGGACCAACGGCTTAACGTCCCATCCGAAAGGACGGTGTAACCTTGACAGTCATACAGGTTCCTCCACTAACCCGGACTGCCGAGCAGACGTCGAGGAGAACGAAGCCGTTACACTAGCTCTCGAACCCTCCATCTGCTCTAACCAGCGGTAAACGTGAGTTTAGGTATAAGCGGTAACCATCTACCCCTGCACTACCCGTTTTTCTTACTTCGGTTTTGGTGGGAACCGGTTAAACACCTCGGCTAATGCTGGCTTAACTACCGATTGAACATCTTTTATAAGTAGAGATATTATCTTTCGATCATAGTCACCGACGCGAGACCTATGAAACATACTAATCTGTCGAAATTAAATTAAAATTAAAATTACTGCACTCTATATTAAAAAAAAAATATTTTAAGTTTTACACCTCTTACCACTCTTCACTTTTTAGATAGACAGTGTGCTAGTTCGAAAAACTAGCTACAATTCCATTAATGCAATTTCATTTCAAGTTCATAGTCGGCGTCAGGTTGCATAGCAATTTGCAAAGTAAGAAAATTTTTCCAAATAGTTCTTTACCCCTATATCTTTCTTGAGCATTTGGTTACTACAGGCTTGGCATTGTTTTTAACATGACTTAGGTATTCTGACATCAGGTGGTTAAAGTTATGATATCAATATGAATAAATAGGTGAACAATGAAACAATAATTATTATAATAATTATAAAAATAGGTCTAATAATAATAAATATAATAATTAATTTAATTGTTCCAATCGCCTTCTAAAGAGAAGGGTGAAATTGCAAAGTAGCAAAGTATAAGGTGGTAAAATACTGATGATTTGACTACTTTTTTACTTTCCTTTTTTCAAATCGGTATATTTTTAAAAAAAAAGTTAACTACCTACTCCTGTGTGCTAACTGACATACTTCGAATTTTTTCACGTCAATATTTTTTTATTTTTTTATTCTGCCGGTACAAATCCGGGAAAAAGTCGTACGTGCAGATATTATATCATAATGATTGAATATTCCTTGTTTTGTAACTATTTTTTTAATATATTTTATTTTTTTTTATTTAAAATTTTATTTGAGCCCGTGGATCCACCACGTTAACCTCCAACAAGGGTGAAACTGAATATTTTTGGTAATCCTTAGTCAGAAGAGCGGGGCTAGAATTTTTGAAAGGTGCATTTGGTGAATTTGTCACCTCCCAAAAAGGGATATAATAGCTCAATAGTTTTCAAGAAAGGGTTTTTATGAAATTGCATTGCAAATTATTTCATTTTTCTAAAAAAATAACCCACAGCTAGAAGAGCATTTAATTAATACTATATGGGGTGGAAAAATTGTAGGTCAAACACGGTACAAAGTGTCGTAATAACATGTAATTTATGACATAGAATAATGTTTCAATTTCACTAAATTTATCAAATAAGTAATATGATGAAGAAAGAATACCATAATGATATTGTAAATCCACTTTTTTATCATTTCTCTCCACTGATAAAAAAATATAAATACGTTTTTGGTAATTATTTTCTAAATTATTTCACAATTTAAAGGTTGAGAGCCACTGCTCTTCGACAGTATGAAGTGAAATAAAAATAAAAAATAAAACAGCAAGTTTGAATGGCAATCCGTGCGTTGATTTTTCTGGTGGTGGTGGTGTCGGGAGAGCTTACAATTAAAAATGTGTGTAGCTTGTTCTCGCATTCAATAATGGTGAAGGTGCTAGGCTCCAAACCTGTAGGGGTGCAAGTCACCTCAATCCTTACCAACAAGGTCACCAAAAACACTCTAAAAAATATGCTAGCCAATCAGAAGTGGTGTTTAGTTTTTATCGTGAGACGTAACACATGCACAGACAGAGTGACGCTACCAAATTAATATACCCAATTAAAAACGGCAATGCATTATTCCGATTTATTTTCTATTTATACATTCCCTTAACCTAAAAGCATAATGTACAGTAGGCTACCTAGAATTGCAAGAAAATTAATAGTAAATCGTTTGATTAATGCCAAAACAGTGTATATACGTTTTAGCCTAGGCCTATAATCTAAATTAAATGAGGAACAGCCATTGTTTATAACTGTGTAGTAAAAGTATAAACTGCTCTGTCAAGGTAAACCCTACAGTTCAATTGGTAAAGATACTCTTTGGTTACTGGACTATTTGTCTCCACCGACGACTAAATCAACCAATTTCCTTAGTTTGTCGGTGTCTTGCAGGCCGACGAGTTTGCGAGTAATCTTTGATAGCAATCAGAACAGGAACTGACCCAACCTGCAATCAAGGGAAAGAAGAATTAATGTCTGGAAAGATTTATTGAGTGAGCACAGTATTTATTTTCAACAGCATGTCAAAAATGTATGTAATAAAAATCAGAAAATTCTGCTCTGTAAAATTTATATGCACATATTTATTTAAACATGTCAAATTGTATGTTATATCAATTTCTGCTCTTCAAATTGAATTATAAATTATCAGTTGTAACTTTTTTGTGGGCATCCATATTAAATTCCTGTAGCAATTACATTACAT
>JAMZAV010007696.1:0-40443 GCA_024449915.1 Sweltsa coloradensis | reverse complement strand
GATTACGTTTAACATTTTCAATACCAGAATCGGTGAGTTTCATGAGTCATAGAAGTAAGTGATTTACAAAAATATAGACTATTACATGACATGATCAATGGTAAAAATTAAAAATTATGAATATACTGCTATTTTTATTTGAGTTCATTCATCTCTAAAAAAAATACGTTAACCGTATAAATACGTTACATTTTGAATAAAGTTAATGTTTAAAACAATTTATTGAACATAATAAGAAGGTGCTAGGCTCAGTTGTATGACGGTTGTATGCAACTATAAGCATTGATTAAAGATAGCCTTCTTTAATCAATGCTATAAGTGACGTTGGCTAGTCACAAATATCTGTCATTGTGTTTTTTTATGTAGACCTATATTCTTCATCAATTTGTGTTCATTTTTGTAAACGGTATAGTACGGTATATTTCAGTAAATCAAACATTAAACAATTAATTGATACAATAAACCAAATTTACTAATTCTAGGATAGAATAAAATGTTGCCATGTATTGAGTAACAACAGCACATTTAGTTCATATCTTTGTACTTATTAACATAGCATTTTTCGTTTGAACAAATATTTTATTTTGTAGAACAAAAGGGCAATATTTTAGCCAACGTTATCGTATTTTTTCTTTTTTTTACACTGCAGAAAAGTCAACAATTTATTTCAAAACTTCACAGCGAGATAGAGCTTGATTAACACGTTACGAACGTTAATCATACGTAAATAAAACAACAGAAAAACAAAAGTAAAAAATAAATCGTCTCCAGGCTGGTTCAAACTGGTCATCTTTGTCTCCGTATCAGTTTGATAAGACTCATTAAACACAGCCTCGATGAATATGGACTTGATAAAATAAACTATCTGAACAAACTGCATTCGTCTACTTATATAAGAGAAGATAGGGCTGAGCTTGCGGTTATCTACATCTAATGGAGGAGAAGAGCGGGGGGGGGAGGGGAGGGATTTAATAAGATCTCGAAAGCTTGAGCTGGCAGAAACTAAACTTTGTGAACGTGGAATTATTCTTCATCCACTTTTCTCTTGAAGGATTTCTTTGTGCGGTTGCAGAATCTACTACTGATTCTCATTTGTGAAAATAATATGTCACTTAAATAAGAAGACGATTCATTCCTATCAAGTAAGGATCGAATTACGCTGTTTTTTTTCATTTTATATTTTTAATTAATTTTAATTATGAGAAAGAACAGGTTGTTCGTTGCTTACTTACACTTTTTACAACAATGTTATAAATATAATTTTTTATGTCTAGGAGTTTTTACAACACTTCTCCTTCCTTCTATTAATAATTAAAATGTTACATTATTATTAAAATTATTAATTTAAATCGATTAAGTTATGTTTTACCACAAATTATTGGAGGTCAAACGAACAAACCTATTTATGATTCGTGACATAACTTATTTGAATTTCTCGCATGGTAGTTTTTACATAGTTGTGAAAACATAGATGTGGTTTGTAGCTGAAATATAAAACATTATAAATTATCTACCTAGAACGCTGACCTTCTCACTAAACAAATGGTCTTGCAAAATTTTCGTTTCGGAGAGTTTATCGTATAGCATGTTGTAACAAAATAATACGTTAAAATAGAACATATCCAAACTTTTAGACAGTTTTGGTGGAGGTGCCGGGTAGACCACGTAGCCTCCACCAAAACTAGAATTTATACGAGATTGTTCGGATTTTAGAAACCAAAATAAGACATGATATATGATACAATTTAATTTTATATAATTTAACAATGTACTTCATGATAATATGATTATATGAATCGCGATATAAATACGATTAAAAAATAGTGTTTAGCGGAATCGATTTTCACTTATTTTCTATGATTTTCATGAGATATAACTATTCAATTGTATCCAAACTCGCAGCAAATCTACGTTAAGAGATTTCGAAGGTTGCCTAAAAATTCCATCATGATCGGAGTAGACGTTTATTCAGCAAAGAGCGAAAAAGCAGAACAAAAATATAGCAAGACACTCTTTACAAAAACGTTTTAAAAAAATACGATTTTCCTAATAAAGTTGTTCTTCGATTGTATCCAGAAACTTGGGGAAAAAGTAGAATATTTCGAAGGTCCTTTGACAATTTCTTCAAAAAGATCGGAGTAGCCGTTCATGGAACTTCGCTCATCCAGCTTAGTGGGTTTTCCTAATTAAACAATATAAAATTAATAAAAATTTGTTAATTTTTATTTACAATTATTTGGTGGAGATTAGTTTGCAAGACGGTATTTCGGTCCACTCAAATTATACATAAGATAATTAACAATGTTCACAGTTTCGTCGTGACAGTGTAGTTAATGATGGTTTGAATAATGGTTTATAATTATTATAGACTCACGTTGCATCCTCACTTCTTACGTATAGAAACTCTAACACAATAGGACGTAGTTGTAACAGAACAGCTCTAGTTGTTATGTAAATTGTCTTCTGCAGTACCCTTCATTTGAATCATGCGGTGCAGCATTCAATATAGTCAGGTAACTGGCGCGGTCCACTGGGAATTGCGGAGATAATGCACCAGATGGCGTTGAGCTAGACATTTCGACAAACACGACAATTACTGATGATGACGGGAGTTTTTGTCACTATAATATTATAACCAAGTACTTTAGTGTGCTATATATTCAGCGTTATACAGTATACCTATTGCTTCCGGGATGGTGCCATACTTCACAACATTGCCATGATTATTATAATATTGTGACATTTTCTTGGTCAATGCACAAAACGATATAATAACACCTCTAACCACGTTCAAGCTATACTTGTACTTGTGTGGGAGCGTTATCTGCATAACCGTTCACGTTAAAAGCTTCGGCTGACCAACCTGTATCAATGTATCACTGTACTATTATGGAAATAAATACAAAGAAAGAATTATTTAAAAAAATAAGTTGCATCATACAAAAACAAAACACGCTAATTAAGTAGTTACGGAGACTTGTTGAAAGAAACGTTAATTGAAAGAAGTAATATTTTTTCAAATACGTTTTGACTGAATATTTACCATATGTTTCTTACGCTTTCCGTGACTATAGGCTGTATTATGATACAATGATAACAATAGTCGAAAAGGTGTGCCCAAACCGGGGATCGAATCCGTGTCCTCTGGGTTCCTTTCCCGATGTTCTTCCAACTGAGCTAACAGGCCACTAGGAATACTTTCTTTTCATTGATATGTAGGTTGTGATTGTGTAGTTTGTGATTGAGACATATCTATTTAAATATCTTGTAGGTAAACGTGAAATATTGTCAATTATAAGCTCAATGTTTTATGACGTTTTCTTCGACATTTTGTTATTCTAAAAGTTTACTTTTAATGTCCAGTTTCCGCAACATGATATGGACCGGTCCAGCCACAGGTTACTTGAGACACCCTTGTGAAGCAACTGGTCACCCACTCTCCGTTCCGTGTGGTGGTGGTGGGGTGGGGGGAGTTTTAATGCATTTTTGTTGTATTGTTACTATTTCAAATATTTACTTAACTGTCGTTCATTGTTGTGTCTGCATCTATGTTATTAGATTTATTTAGTTGTTCTTCTTTGTAAATCAGTTTCATAACTGAATAGGATAGACGTTAAATAAACAAATAATTTTTTTTTTTAAGTGTTAAAATTAGAAGCTAAAATTAAACTCTAAGTTGTTGATTTCCATAAATAGAATAATGGTGTGAATCTTTTTACAGATGCTGGTGTTAATTATTTCCACGTGAGCTGAATTGACCTGAATTCCTGGTTGCAGAAGCATCGTGGTTCGCGTTCTATTATTACGGGGTTTCACCTCACTAGGAACTAATTCGTTTTGTTTATTAAACATGTGCAACTTAAGTGATGTGCTCGCGTTTCTGGAATCTCGTCGCGATTAAAAAGAAAGACATCGGAGGGTACGAAACCAAACACACTATCTAATAACAATTTTTATTCATCTTATGTACTAATTTATTGAATTATTATTATCTATTTTGTTATTTAATTTTTTAATTTTTAATTTTAATTAATTAATTTATTTAACATAACTTTTGATAAGAAAAAATACCAAGAAGAACAATAAATAAAGCAACGATATAGCATAAAGTCACAGATACCGTTTTTCCTAATTAGCCTACAATATAATATATTTTACTGTTAAAAGAGTGAATATCCTGTTATCTTCGATTTTCATCATTGCAAGTAAGTTTATTATTCTTATGTATACGTCTTTAAATGACCAGTTGACGTACACACAATTGTTACATCAATTTATTAAAAGTTACATTGAAATCACAATGAAACATAAAATGAATATTAAGGTCACTTTATGGACATAGTTACCGTTTGATAGCTACTGTCATAAATGTGAATGAGTGTTTAACAAAAGGCTAGTTATCCATTAAACTTAACAAACCTAAAATTTAATAGAGTTAGTAATTTGTATGTGTTATCACAATATTGTAATAAGAACATATATACATTGCACAAAATGGCGGAAAGCGTTAAGCTTTTATTCGTGTCAATAAATAAACATAAACTCTTAGGCATTCAATGTTTCTAATTTATATTCTCAAGGCGGATGAGGGAGACGTTAAATGTCTGTAGCAATTTACGCGTACTAAATCAAACGCCCCCTTCCCCCCTCCCCCCGCTTTGTTCTTTTTCAACGCAAAGTTTATTATTAGCACAGGCGTGTTCTTTAATTTCGCACCGTTATTAATATTTCTGTCTGTTTGCTGCTAAAGGGTGCAGGCTTGCCTGCTGGTCTTACAACATATTCCGTACGCCACTGGCTAAAACCGACAAAACTTTGTCACAGAATGTAATTTTCTCTTTTTAGACGACTGTTTGAATTGTAATGGCTGCTTGAAACGGTCGTATTAAAACCACAAGATAAGCAAATATTCTTCCTTGTAATGTTGCCATTATCGAGCTATGAATGCACCGCTTTAACATGACCTCAGCTGAGAGGTTAATGTCCGCGAAATAATCCCCCCTACGCCCCCCCTCTCCCCGCAGAACTTGTTCTTTTATACCCGTTCGCGTACTCTAGAAAAATGACTGGTTTCACTGGTTTAACAATGTAAATATATGCATGTGTGGGCTATTGGTCGATTGCGATAACTTTTTAGTAAAATGTACGTGTACTCTAGTAACGCCATGATCTGGCAAACATTTAGGGACGTTACTACACACCGTCTCCTTGGCCAGCTAACAAATAACTCAGTTATCACAATGCTTAAAATATTTGGTGGAGGTGCCGGGTAGTACTTTCTTTCTTTCTTTCTTTCTTTCTTTCTTTCGTCTATGCGTGCACGTGAATGTATGCTTGTACGTTTAGCATGTATCAGTATGTGTATATTTATATTTATGTAAAATTAAGATATCATTAGAATTAATGTGTGTTTTAGCCTAACAACTCTGTTAAAATAACTGGCGAACATTTTATTTTCTTTAATTTGGTAAGTTAACTTCAACGGTATTAATTTCACTCTTTAGTTCCAAATGTGTGCGTGTGCGTGTGCGTTTGCGTGTACGGATGTGCAGAAACACGGCGCATATTGCACGACCGTCTGTATTTTAACGCCCAGTGGTTTAATGGTAATCGCAAACCTTTGTCTTACTGCCGCAACAAGGGTAGGTAGGTAGACTGAAACGACCATGCCTACGCATTGTAGGTGATTGTTGTCAAGTTTCTATTGTTACCTGTAAATTGTTATTATTTACCGTAAACAACTTATATTAAAAGCTTTATTTCTATGGATTCTGGATAACTTTTCCAACTTTAACTTTCAAAAGGTACTACATCACCATAACCTTAATGTCCATGTATAACTAGGAAAACGCTAAAGTCCCGCCGCGTTGATGGATGAGCTTTTTAAAAGTTTTAGTTTGGTAGGATATCTTTACTTTTGCAAGTGCTTTGTTTTGCTGCCTACGCATTGAAGGTGAATGTTGTCAAGTTTCTTTTGTTTCTTGTCAATTGGTATTATTTACCGTAAAAAACTTGTGTTAAAAGCTTTATTTCTATGGATTCTGGCTGAATTTTTCCACTTTTTCTTTCAAAAGGTACTACATAACCATAACCTTAATGTCCACGTATAATACGAACGTTGTAGCCCCACCCGTTTGGTCAGAATTGGCCCAAATGGCACGAAAATATCGCACAAAAAGTCAAAAAAACGTATATTAAAAGCTTTATTTCTCTCGATTCTGGCTAACTTTTTCAACTTTTTCTTTTAGAAAACAATACATCACCATTACCTTAATGTCCATGTGAAATATGAACGTTGTAGCCCCACCCGTTTGGTCAGAATTGGCCCAAATGGCACGAAAATATCGCACTAAAAATCGAAAAAAATCGTAAAAGTACGATATTCATGAGAAATATTTTTTCGATTGTACCCAAAACAATACACCTCTAAGTTCAGAGAAAACGAAGGTCGTGTCAAATTTTCATCAAGATCGCATATGCCGTTTGCCCGGTAGAGAGCGAACAAACAGACGGAAAAAAAAAAAAAAAAAAAACAACGGAGCTAAATTTTTTGGGGGGTCGGTGAAATTGAAGTCTTCGCTTCGCTTATCCAATAAGGACGTTGTAGCCCCACCCGTTTGGTCAGAATTGGCCCAAATGGCACGAAAATATCGCACAAAAAATCAAAAAATTTATATTAAAAGCTTTATTTCTATAAATTCTGGCTAACTTTTTCAACTTTTTCTTTCAAAAGGTACATCACCATAACCTTAATGTCCATGTATAATGTGAACGTTGTAGCCCCACCCGTTTGGTCAGAATCGGCCCAAATGTCACGAAAATATCGCACTAAAAATCGAAAAAAATCGTAAAAGTACGATATTCATGAGAAATGTTTCTTCGATTGTACCCAAAAACGTATCAAGTCTAAGTTCAGACATTTCAAAGGTCCTGTCAAATTTTCATCAAGATTGGATATGCCGTTTTCCCGGTAGAGAGCGAACAAACAGACGGGAAAAAAAAAAAAAAAAAAAAAACACCCGAGCTAAATTTTTTGGGGGGTCGGTGAAATTGAAGTCTTCTCTTCACTCGCTTCGCTCGCTACGCTCATCCAATCATTCAATGATCAATGGTACTAGGAAAACGCTAAAGTCCCGCCGCGTTGATGGACGAGCTTTTTAAAGTTTTTAGTTTGCGTGGGATATCTTTACTTTTGCAAGTGCTTTGTTTTGCTGCCTACGCATTGTAGTTGATTGTTGTCAAGTTTCTACTGTTTCTTGTTAATTGGTATTATTTACCGTAAAAACTTATATTAAAAGATTTATTTCTATGAATTCTGGCTAGTTTTTCAACATTTAATTTCAAAAGGTACTACATCACCATAACCTTAATGTCCATGTATAATATGAACGTTGTAGCCTCACCCGTTTGGTCAGAATTGGCCCAAATGGCACGAAAATATCGTACAAAAATATCAAAAAACTTATATTAAAAAATTTATTTCTATATATTCTGGCTAACTTTTTCAACTTTTTCTTTCAGAAAGCAATACATCACCATTACCTTAATGTCCATGTGAAATATGAACGTTGTAGCCCCACCCGTTTGGTCAGAATCGGCCCAAATGTCACGAAAATATCGCATTAAAAATCGAAAAAATCGTAAAAGTACGATATTCATGAGAAATATTTCTTCGATTGTACCCAAAAACGTGGCAAGTCTAAGTTTAGAGATTTCGAAGGTCCCCTCAAATTTTCATCAAGATCGCATATGCCTTTGCCCGGTAGAGAGCGAACAAATAGATAGGGAAAAAAACACCCGAGCTAAATTTTTTGGGGGGTCGGTGAAATTGAAGTCTTCGCTTCGCTCATCCAATTATGAACATATACTGCTATTTTCATTTGAGTTCATGCATCTCTAAAAAAAAAAAAAACGATAACCATATAAATACGTTATATTTTGAATAAAGTTGATGTTCAAACACTGTTAATTGAAAATATTAAAAAGGTGCTAGGCTCAGTTGTATCACAGATAATAGAGTACTATCTGTGGTTGTGTACAACTAGAGACGTTGTCTATATAATTTATATTATGGAGACCTATATTTTCATCAATTTGTGTTCATTTTTGTAAACGGTATAGTACGGTATATTTCAGTAAATCAAACATTAAACAATTAATTGATACAACACCAAGATACAAAAACGTTATGTGTCATTTAGTTTTTTTAAAATAAACCAAATTTACTAATTCTAAGATAGAATAAAATGTTGCCATGTATTGAGTAACAACAGCACATTTAGTTCATATCTTTGTACTTATTAACATAGCATTTTTCGTTTGATTTTTTTTTTTTTTTGTAGTACAAAAGGGCAATATTCAAGCCAACGGCAACGTATTTTTTTCTCTTTATACACTGCAGAAAAAAACAAACAATTTATTTCAAAACTTCACAGCGAGATAGAGCTTGATTAACACGTTACGAACGTTAATCATACGTAAATAAAACAACAGAAAAACAAAAGTAAAAAATAAATCGTCTCCAGGTTGTTTCAAACTGGTCATCTTTGTCTCCGTATCAGTTTGATAAGACTCATTAAACACAGCCTCGATGAATATGGACTTGATAAAATAAACTATCTGAACAAACTGCATTCGTCTACTTATATAAGAGAAGATAGGGCTGAGCTTGCGGTTATCTACATCTAATGGAGGAGAAGAGCGGAGGGGGGGGGGGAGGGAAGGAGAGGGATTTAATAAGATCTCGAAAGCTTGAGCTGGCAGAAACTAAACTTTGTGAACGTGGAATTATTCTTCATCCACTTTTCTCGTGAAGGGTTTCTTTGAGCGGTTACAGAAATCTACTACTGATTCTAATTAGGGGAAATAATATGTCACTTATCGTAAAAATTAGAAGACGATTCATTCCTATCAAGTAAGGATCGAATTACGCTGTTTGTTTTTTTTTCACTTTTATAATTTTTAAATTTAAATTTTAATTATGAGAGAGAGAACAGGTTGTTCGATTGCTTACCACTTTTTGCAACAGTGCTATAAAATTAATATACAATTTTTTATGTCTAGGAGTTTTTACAACAGCTTCTCCTTCCTTCTATTAATAATATAAAATGTTACATTATTATTAAAATTATTAATTATTAAATCATTAAGTTATGTTATTACCACAAATTATTGGAGGTCAAACGAACAAACCTTTATGATTCGTGACATTAACTTATTTGAATTTCTCGCATGGTAGTTATTACATAGGTTGTGAAAACATAGATGTGGTTTGTAGCTGAAATATAAAACATTATAAATTATCTACCTAGAACGCTGACCTTCTCACTAAACAAACTGGTCTTGCAAAATTTTCGTTTCGGAAGAGTTTATCGTCATAGCATGTTGTAACAAAATAATACGTTAAAATAGAACAATATCCAAACTTTTAGACAGTTTTGGTGGAGGTGCCGGGTAGACCACGTAGACCGGCACCTCCACCAAAACTAGAATTTATACGAAGTTGTTCGGATTTTAGAAACCAAAATAAGACATGATATATGATACAATTTAATTTTATATAATTTAACAATGTACTTCATGATAATATGATTATATGAATCGCGATATAAATACGATTAAAAAATAGTGTTTAGCGAAATCGATTTTCACTTATTTTCTATGATTTTCATGAGATATAACTATTCAATTGTATCCAAACTCGCAGTAAATCTACGTTAAGAGATTTCGAAGGTTGCCTAAAAATTCCATCATGATCGGAGTAGACGTTTATTCAGCAAAGAGCGAAAAAGCAGAACAAAAATATAGTAAGACACTTTACAAAAACGTTTTAAAAAATACGATTTTCCTAATAAAGTTGTTCTTCAATTGTATCCAGAAACTTGTGGAAAAAGTAGAATATTTCGAAGGTCCTTTGACAATTTCTTTAAAAAGATCGGAGTAGCCGTTCATGGCACTTCGCTCATCCAGCTTAGTGGGTTTTCCTAATTAAACAATATAAAATTAATAATTTTTTTTTATTTTTATTTACAATAATTTGGTGGAGATTAGTTTGCAAGACGGTATTTCGGTCCACTCAAATTATACATAAGATAATTAACAATGTTCAAAGTTTCGTCGTGACAGTGTAGTTAATGATGGTTTGAATAATGGTTTATAATTATTATAGACTCACGTTGCATCCTCACTTCTTACGTATAGAAACTCTAACACAATAGGACGTAGTTGTAACCAAACAGTTCTAGTTGTTATGTAAATTGTCTTCTGCAGTACCCTTCATTTGAATCATGCGGTGCAGCATTCAATATAGTCAGGTAACTGGCGCGGTCCACTGGGAATTGCGGAGATAATGCACCAGATGGCGTTGAGCTAGACATTTCGACAAACACGACAATTACTGATGATGGCGGGAGTTTTTGTCACTATAATATTATAACCAAGTAGGTACTTTAGTGTGCTATATATTCAGCGTTATACAGTATACCTATTGCTTCCGGGATGGTGCCATACTTCACAACATTGCCATGATTATTATAATATTGTGACATTTTCTTGGTCAATGCACAAAACGATATAATAACACTTCTAACCGCGTTCAAGCTACAGTTGTACTTATGTGTGAGCGTTATCTGCATAACTGTTCACGTTTAAAGCTTCGGCTGACCAACCTGTATCAATGTATCACTGTACCATAATTGAAAAAAATTAATTAAAAAAATATGATGTGCATCATACAAAAACAAAACACGCTGATTAAGTAGTTACGGAGACTTGTTGAAAGGAAACGTTAATTGAAAGAAGTCATATTTTTTCAAACACGTTTTCGACCAAATATTTACCATATGTTTCTTACGCTTTCCGTGACTGTAGGCTGTATTATGATACATTGATAACAATAGTCGAAAAGGTGGGTCCAAACCGGGGATCGAATCCGTGTCCTCTGGCTTCCTTTCCCGATCCTCTACCAACTGAGCTAACAGGCCACTACGAACACTTAGGTTAATTGTGATTGTGAAGGTTGTGATTGAGACATTATCTATTTAAATATCCAGTAGGTAAAAGTGAAATATTGTCAATTATAAGCTCAATGTTTTATGACGTTTTCTTCGACATTTTGTTATTCTAAAAGTTTACTTTTAATGTCCAGTTTCCGCAACATGATATGGACCGGTCCAGCCACAGGTTACTTGAGACACCCTTGTGAAGCAACTGGTCACCCACTCTCCGTTCCGTGTGGTGGTGGTGGGGTGGGGGGAGTTTTAATGCATTTTTGTTGTATTGTTACTATTTCAAATATTTACTTAACTGTCGTTCATTGTTGTGTCTGCATCTATGTTATTAGATTTATTTAGTTGTTCTTCTTTGTAAATCAGTTTCATAACTGAATAGGATAGACGTTAAATAAACAATTTTTTTTTTTTTTTTTAAGTGTTAGAATGAGAAGCTAAAATTAAACTCTATGTTGTTGATAACCATGAATATAGAATAATGGTGTGAATCTTTTTACAGATGCTGGTGTTAATTATTTCCACGTGAGCTGAATTGACCTGAATTCCTGATTGCAGAAGCATCGTGGTTCGCGTTCTATTATTACGGGGTTTCACCTCACTAGGAACTAATTCGTTTTGTTTATTAAACATGTGCAACTTAAGTGATGTGCTCGCGTTTCTGGAATCTCGTCGCGATTAAAAAGAAAGACATCGGAGGGTACGAAACCAAACACACTATCTAATAACAATTTTTATTCATCTTATGTACTAATTAATTGAATTATTATTATCTATTTTGTTATTTTATTTTTTAATTTTTAATTTTAATTAATTAATTTATTTATTTAACATAACTTTTGATAAGAAAAAATACCAAGAAGAACAATAAATAAAGCAACGATATAGCATAAAGTCACAGATACCGTTTTTCCTAATTAGCCTACAATATAATATATTTTACTGTTAAAAGAGTGAATATCCTGTTATCTTCGATTTTCATCATTGCAAGTAAGTTTATTATTCTTATGTATACGTCTTTAAATGACCAGTTGACGTACACACAATTGTTACATCAATTTATTAAAAGTTACATTAAAATCACAATGAAACATAAAATGAATATTAAGGTCACTTTATGGACATAGTTACCGTTTGATAGCTACTGTCATAAATGTGAATGAGTGTTTAACAAAAGGCTAGTTATCCATTAAACTTAACAAACCTAAAATTTTATAGAGTTAGTAATTTGTATGTGTTATCACAATATTGTAATAAGAACATATGCCTCGTCTTTAACGGCAAGCTATACATTGCACAAAATGGCGGAAAGCGTTAAGCTTTTATTCGTGTCAATAAATAAACATAAACTCTTAGGCATTCAATGTTTCTAATTTATATTCTCAAGGCGGATGAGGGAGACGTTAAATGTCTGTAGCAATTTACGCGTACTAAATCAAACGCCCCCTTCCCCCCTCCCCCCGTTTTGTTTTTTTTAAACGCAAATTTTATTATTAGCAAGGCGTTTTTTTTAAATTTCGCACCGTTTTTAAATTTCTGTCTGTTGTGCAAAAGGGTGCGGGCTTCTGTGGTCTTACAAATATTCCACGCCCTGCTAAAACCGACAAAAACTTTGTCACAATGAATTTTCTTTTTTTTTAACATGTTGAATTTAATGCTGCTTAAAAACGTCGTATTAAAAACCACAAGAAAGCAAATATTTTTTCCCTTGTAATTGCCATTATCAGCTATGAATGCCCCCTTTTAAAACATGCCCTCGCTGAAGGTTAATGTCCGCGAAATAATCCCCCCTACGCCCCCCCTCTCCCCGCAGAACTTGTTTTTTTTATACCCGTTCGCGTACTCTAGAAAAATGACTGGTTTCATTTCCAAATGTAAATTATGCATGTGTGGGTTTTTGGCGATTGGAAATTTTTTTAGAAAAAGTACGTTACTCTTAACGCCATGATTGGAAAACATTTGGGACTTTCCCCACACCGTCTCCTTGGCCACTAACAAATAACTCAGTTTTCACATGCTTTTTAAAAAATTTGGTGAGGGGGCCGGGGTTTGTACTTTTCTTCTTTCTTTCTTTTCCCTTTTTTTTTTTCTTTCTTTCCTTTCTTTTTTTTCTTTCTTTCTTTGTTTTCTTCTTTTTTTCTTTTTTCTTTCTTTCTTTTTTTTTTTTTTCGTCTTGCGTGCACGTGAATGTAGCTTGACGTTTAGCATGTATCAGTATTTGGGAATTTAATTTATGTAAAATTAAGATTCAATATAATAAGTGTGTTTTAGCCTAAAACCTTTTTTAAAAAAATGGCGAACATTTTATTTTCTTTAATTTTATAATTAACTTCAAAGGTTTAATTTCATTTAGTTTCCCAAAGGTGCGTGTGCGGTGCGTTTGCGTGTACGGAGTGCAGAAACACAGCGCATATTTCCGACCGTCTGTATTTTTAAAGCCCAGTGGTTTAATGGTAATCGCAAACCTTTGTCTTACTGCCGCAACAAGGGTAGGTAGGTAGACTGAAACGACCATCCACCTCTAATCATATTCAAGATTGTATCCAAAACCATTTCCCATCCACTTAATTATTTCCGACTAAAAAAATAAGTAAATGAATTTGAATGTCAGGCAGTAGAAATTCAAGATAAGGCGAACACAATACGGTGGGTAGGTCCGTAGCTGGGGCGGATCTGTCAGGGTGTAATGAGTTAATTAGGAGCTCAGGAGAACTTGGGTTGCCATGGGGAGAAACGGGAGAAAACGAGAGAGTTAATTTAATTACCAACAGGAGTGAGTGAGAGAGAGAAGCGAGACAGAGAAAGAGATAGGCCACAAATTCCACTTTGTTGCGCGTTTCCGTTTTTGGTGGTGAACCCTTTAGTTAGTGGGTAGGTCTGTGTGTTCGTCTTTGGAGGCGTTACTTGGGACGAATGTTGATTTTCACTCATGGTAAGAAGTGTTTGTTGGCTTTGATATGTGGCACAAGCTAAAGTTTGTAGATAAATAAGTGTTTGTTGGCTTTGCTATGATCGTTGTAGCATGGTGTAGTCACAGATAATAGACTACAACACGTAGTGTAGTCTATGTAGCATGGTGTAGTCATTGCTTATTCTTTACGTGTTTGGCCTACTGAACACTCTAATATATATATTAATTAAAGTTGAGTAGGAATTTTTGTGGTAACTGGTGGTATCTGATTTTTGTGCCTAAGTGCCTAAATGTACTAGCGCACCGCAGCCTGGATGCGGCGGATCACCTTGATAACTGCATTAAATATTTTTTGTTTATTCATCCTTGCACTCACCCCATTTATAACATCAGTTGGGCACTGAGTGTCCTAAATCAACACTTACTCTAAAGTGCATTCCACAGCGAACTGAGAGTGCCTCAGGCTACGAAAGCCGGTTCCTTTCCCAGCCGATGTTGGACATCCCTAGAGTAGCTCGTAAATGTTGAATGGGGGGGTGGTAAGGTTCTGAGATGTGGTGTTCAGTGGAAGGGGGGAGGCAATAAAATATATAATTTAAAATGTGGTGCGTTCTTGACCTGCATTAATGGTATTCCTAAATTACCTTACCATATCATTTCGTAAAACTATCGTTTAATAATATATTTCTGAAAATGCATGTTGTAGCAGTCCGTGTATAACTTTTATAGTTGTTTTATAGGGGCATGTACCTTTAGCGCAAGTCTGCATGGCTTGCGGAGTAGTGGCAAATGACCTATCGATATCGAATATTAAATTAACTTAAATAAATAAATTCGAATTTAGAGTCTGCTCTATGAGTATTTCTCGGTGGTATTCTCGCAACTGATTTTCAGTGGGGTCAGGTCTTTTAATTTAACAAGGAACGAATGAATTTTAATTTGTTTCTGGACAGTCACCATTGTTAATACATAAGTTATACAAAATACAAATCATTGTAGATTGTGTCGTCTAACAATAATATAAAAATAAAGATAAAAGTATACAGTAACAACACAACATGTACATAAAAAACACAGCTACAGATATACCGGTCCTGTATACATATTGATACATAAATACATGTCAAAGCGTTTTTAATGTTAAGCCCTGTCGGCACCACCGCACCAACCCACGATATTTTGCATCGGAAGCAGAGAAATTAAACATAAATTCATATGAAAGCAAGCCACTGTCAGGGTGGTCATGATCTTCACAACTTTCGGTTCTATAATAGGCTTTTTAGCTCCGTGAAATAAATAAAGAACTTTTATCGTCTATGCTTCCAGTTTATAGTAACTTGCTGGATAATAAAAATATAACATGCACAAGAGGAAGACAATAACGAAGCAAATAGGGTATAGGCGCATCGACGGATAAAGGGAGGTCATGAATACGGGTCATCTCAGTATTGTGACGGGTTTGTTAAGTTGGTTTATTCATGTTTCCTATGTCGATGGTTCCGGGTTTAAATCCCGGTACAGGCTGTGTTTTCTTTTTACATCTTTCGAATTGGTAAAAACAATAATATGTTGCTGGTTACTATTTTCCGCAATAGAAAAGGAACCGTCCAAATTATGATAAGATGGTGACAAAACATTTGTTCGCAATCTATCATGTTTTGACCACGTTTCTTCCAAGATACCTCCCCCCCCCCTCCCCACATACACTCACACATTCAATGCAAATTATAACCAATGTTACTGTGGCAAAAGTTTTTTGATAATATAACCATAAGATTGTTGGTATCTGTTTGTGAATTCCGCCTTTTACTGTTAAACATCAGTTATAAATAATAAAATATGTCATTATTGAGTCAATGACGAAATAAAAAGGTCTTTTACGAGGGATTCGAACGCACGTGCGTTGGTGTCAAATATACGTAAATGTGTTCCACTTGTTGTAGAATATGGTATGATATGAATATGAATTTAATTCTTTCTAATTTTAATTTAAATATTTTATTAGTTGTGGATGTGGCTCTGAGTTGGGAAGGGCTAAAATCGTTGTCAGACCTCAATAAACTTTATGATAGAAAAGGTAGTTTACAACATGGCCATTGAAGGAAGGAAGGGATCGGCGAACAGACAACAATAACACAAGGACTCGAACTAGCTGCAACCCCTATTAAGACGACACAAAGAAAGTTGGGGCTAGCCAAAATGTTCTGCATTTGGAAGCAACGCCAAAACAGCTACTCTCAGTTGATCTTAAAATGGACTATAGCATCAGTGGTGGAATGCAAAAATGTATTTTAAAATTAGTTATACAACTGCTGCACTTAAACTATAATTTATTTATTATTTTAGATTATTCTACATAGCTAATGAGTAAATAATGCATCAGTATGTACATCTTGCATTGGGCCACTACATGATAAAAATGTAACTTTCCAGCAACGATGACTTTAATTTGCAATACAAGTGGGGTTGAAAATTTAACTATTTTTGTTGATTGTTAATCACTTTCAAAACATTTTTACACACCATTTTCTTTCTTAAGTATTATGCCTCCTTAGTCTTAAAGGATGAGCGTAGCGAGCGAAGCGAAGATTCCATTCTACTACACTGGAGAAAAAAATCCGGAATATTTTTTCTTTCTTTCTTTCTTTTTTTGTATTTTTGTGTGTCTGTGTACACGATTCCAGCTAAACCAATACTCCGATTGCGATGAAATTTTATGGAGACCTTCGAAATTTCTGAACTTAGAACTGCACTGAAGAAAAATTGATCAAAAAATTATTTCTCTTGAAAATCGCAATTTTACGATTTTTTTCGATTTTCTTTTTTGTTTTTGTTTGTATTTTTGTGTGTTTGTTAACACGATTTCGGCTAAACCGATACTCCAATTGCGATGAAATTTTCTGGAGACCTTTGAAATCTTTGAACTTAGAACTGCCACCTTTGTGAGCGCAATCGAAAAATTATTTCTCATGAAAATCGCAATTTTACGATTTTTTTTTCGTTTTTCTTGTTTTTTCTGTTTGTATTTTTGTGTGTTTGTTAACACGATTCCAGCTAAACCAATACTCCAATTGCAATGAAATTTTCTGGAGACCTTCGAAATCTTTGAACTTAGACCTGCCACGTTTTTGGGTACAATCGAAGAAATATTTCTCATGAATATCGTACGTTTACGATTTTTTTCGATTTTTAGTGCGATATTTTCGTGACATTTGGGCCGATTCTGACCAAACGAGTGGGGCTAAAACGTTCATATTTCACATGGACATTAAGGTTATGGTGATGTATTGCTTTTTGAAATAAAACATTGAAAAAGTTAGCCAGAATCCATATAAATAAAGGTTTAAATATGAGTTTTTTTTAGGTTTATAATAACAATTAACAAGTAACAATAGAAACTTGACGACAATCACCTACAATGCATTCAAAAAGCACTTGCAAAGAAAAATTGGTCCTAAACAAACTAAAAACTTGCAAAAAAGCTCATCCATCAACGCGGCGGGACTAAAGCGTTTTCCTAGTAATAGAAGAATAGAAAGCCAATGATATTTTGTATCCGATTTGATTATTTGAATTTAACATTTACTCAAAACAACCGGTACTATATTGATATGTAAAGTACCTGTGAAAGTACCCATGAATAATTAATTATTTCACTCTACGCAACAGCCAGTGGAAATAATTCGTTATAACATCGCAATCGTCTTTATATAGCGGGAAGGTTAAATTCATACAAACAACTTTTACAATTTTAATATTCCGGTTCTTTGATGTTAGACGTTAAATATTTTATACAGTGGATGTATCAGTAAACTGTCTTAATGGAAAGAACATATAAAATGCCACTTTATACCAGCTTTCTTCTTTGGCAACACCATTAAACATTAATGTTTTTAAAGTCAGTTTACGTTTTGTTGGACAAAATCTAATCAAAAAGCTTCTTTGAGTCTGTTTTCTAGAGGAGCTGGGTTTTCTTTTACAAATAACATTTTGAAAAAATATTTTAGCTTGAAATCCGCACATGCGTTCTACTTCATTCTATGCGGTAAGTTTTCAATGTGGTAAAAAATTAGTATGCGCCAAATGTATATTTCTTAATTTTAATTATCGGGAAACACTCCTGCAGGTGTAAGATTTTCTGTAAATCAATCTGGAAATTAAAAAAATCCATCTCAGTCAGGTATCGAATCCCGGTCTCCCAATTGCCAGTCGGGTACTTTACCCCTAAGCTACCGAGACAGTTGACTTCATAACATCTGGAATGTTGGTAAATTGTAGATCTGAATATATTGGAACAATACTGCAACGATTCTGCTGCCTTTGAACTGATCATCTAAACACGATTTATAATGTCATTTACCTAACGCAAATAGAAGTGAATTTTTATTTTAAAATATAAATTTAAATTTAAATTTTAAAATTTCTTTAAAATTAAGGAGAAATGTATATAATAGTCTCGCAGTCAGTGGAAGATCTGATTTGCAGTGAAGATCATGAACCAACCCCGTTAACTTTGAAACTGACATCAGGCATATTTTGACATTCTTTTATTTTATCAGAATGCTAAACAAAACAAAGTGCGAATCCAATATTACATACAAGTTTATATTTTATTTTAATCTGTTCTTTTTTTTGAATCTGAATCTCCATTTTTAAACCATTATAAAATGTATTTAAATTTTGTTTATAAATTTAATTAAATTTCTTAAATTTCTTCCAAATTTTGTTTTCACAAGAATGAACAATCATCAATACATTAAACACATAGGGTACAACAACAGCAGCTGACGACATACTAAATACAAAACGTGACAATTTACTAAACCGCTCCAGACTTACATTCCAATCGTTGAGCAATTCACAGTATGAGAAGCTAAAGCTGCTCAATGCTCATGCAACAGAGAAGCCCGGTAGTAGAAATTTAGACTAAATCACCCCCAAGAACTAGTTTTCAAGCATGCAATCGAGCACTAAAAACAAAGGGCACGCCAACTGGTATAAACCACTTTAAAAATTAAGGTTTTTTTATTAGGAAGTAGCTATTGAAGAAGTAAGTGCCTATCAAACTTGATTCTACTATCGTTCAACATCGTTATGGAACTCTCTTCAGGGTTTATGTTGATATTTCTTCGTGGAAACGTACTTAAAAATGTTGTAAAAGTTATAACTTGCTCCTTTTGCCACCATATTATTGTACACGATACTGCATAATCACCCCATAAAATCTATTTTTATATTATTTGTTAACTTACTACTTGTATTTGTATTTCATAATGTGGTTAGACACTTTGTGACTGGGGCCTCAGGGCCCTTTTCTAACTGTCTGTTGAGTTATGCATCTTAATTTTCAATGAATTGTACAATTATATAAGAAATAAATAATAAAAGTAATAAGTATCGCATGGAGGCACTCACCGACCGACTCCGACTGGCTCAGTCTCCGAACAATATCTGATCCTAAAATAAAACCAAAAATTAGATCGAAAAGATAAAAGCATATTATACAGAGCAGCCAAAAAAAAACATTAAATACTTTTAATTTGGTTTACCAATTTTAAAGACATTCGGACATGTTTAGCACCTTACCGATACACAGTGGTTAATTTCAGGGCGGACGCGTCCCCCACTTCTTTTTTGGAAAAAGGTTTTCTAATTTTTGCACTACACAACGATAGTATTTCGGTATTGCATTCAGTCCCGTATTTTTTATGATACGCTCAGAAATCACTCTAAAAATTCTGATTTAAAAATCTTCGCCTAAGGCGCTGCAGTTGGGGGCTCGCCCCCCAAACCCCCTGCTGTTTTTGCCTGAAATCGCTTGTCCAGCAAATTTCACTTTGAAATATGGTACCCTTCCCACGACCTCGCCCTCCCCGCCCCCCCCCCCACGAGGAAGGATTTTTGATTGGATATTGCTTAACGTCTCATATTTATGCAACTTGGCTAATCGAGACGAAGGGAGGGACGTAAGGGATGACGCGGAGGGACAAGGGGTGGACAGGCCTGTGCTGGTCAGAACCAGCCACAAGCATGAATGGGAGGGCAGGGGTTCCCCCACGTCGTGGTCGTCTCCGTCTGTGTCATCATCCGTCCGTGTTGTCTTTGTCGTCGCCTTCGGGGAGGTAGTCAAAGGGAAGGGGTTCCCCGACGACGACCCAGAGCTCGCCATTAGTTTCAGGGAGTGAAACTCCCCTATTCACGGGCCAAACCGCGAGAAGGTGTCGAGTTGGAATTTGAAGGAAGGAGATCGTCAAGCGTCCACTCACATATTATTTTAGAAATTAACGACTGCCGATACATATACAAAGTACAAAACGATACAGATGGTAATACAAAAGATAAAGCTATACGATATGATGTGAATACAGAAATTTCAAATGTAGATAAAGATACAAAAAAACACTATAAAATCATATTTAAGTCGGCGCTAATAACAACAGTGCAGGGCGAAGTAAACGTTCACTGGTCTCAAGTCTAAACTATAAACCCATCCCATTTGGCCACAAGCTATACAGACGGTTTGCTCATTGACCTTTAATATTGTTACCCCTTCGGCAATTTACTTTGCGTCACTGTTTATAACTTGAATTACGGTCCGAGCGATAAGTTAGCCGTGAAGACTTGCTGGTAGGGTAGGGGTGAGAGGATCGCGTTCATTCCCTACGTCAAGTTGTGGAGGGGATGCTGAAGAGATGCACACCACATCGACGCAAGAGTTTTACAGGCTGGTTGTAGGCAGTAGTAGAATCTTTATTTAAACAAATACAATTTCATCAATACATCATACGAAAATCATATTTATACGTTACACAGAATACAATACGAATATGATAATAAAAGCATGTAAAAGGCAAAAGGATACTATTAACACAATCTGCATTGTGCATATTATTGTAATCTCCTAGCAGAGTTCCCATAAAAAAAAATCTCCAATCAGATTGATAAATTTCTAATTGATTTCATTTAATATTTGGAACATAAAATTGATTATCAATTGCCATTTAAAATAATATCACTTGATCTGGAGATGTCGTCAATTCTAATCATTTGAAATTAATTAACAGTTCGCCAAACAGAGCATTTGACCAAATAAGTAAACAAATTGAAATTACTTGGCACCAACTCATGAAAAATAGTATTAATTCAAGATTAAGTGATATTAATTAATTGATGATTCCAATTATAAAGTTATCAGTTGGTATATTCAAATTGCTGCACAATTCAAACAAGGGTTCGTTGAACCAACTCAAAACACTTTTGAGATTCGTTACCTTGGAGTTCCGCGTACATTAACAAAAAAGGTTGAATTTCATGAAATATCACTGCCGCATATGCGTCGTTTGGAAGTTAATTGGATGAGCGAAGCGAAGATTTAAATTTCACTGACCCTTCGCAAAATTTAGCTCCAATGTTTTTTTTGTCTGTTTGTTTGCACGATTCCGGGCAAACGGCATATGTGATCGTGATGTAAATTGTAGGTGACCTTTGTTTTCTCTGAACTTAGACTTGCTACGTTTTTGGGTACAATCGAAGAAATATTTCTCATGAATATCGTACTTTTAAGATTTTTTTTCGATTTTTAGTGCGATATTTTCGTGACATTTGGGCCGATTGTGACCAAACGGGTGGGGCTACAACGTTCATATTTTACATGGACATTAAGGTTATGGTGATGTAGTACCTTTTGAAAGAATAATTTGAAAAAGTTAGCCAGAATCCATGGAAATAAAGGTTTTAATATGAGTTTTTTAGGTTTATTGGATGAGCGAAGCGAAGACTTCAATTTCACTGACCCCCCAAAAATTAAGCTCGGTTGTTTGTTTGTTTGTTTGTTTTTGTTTTTTGTTTTTTTGTTTTTTTCTATCTGTTTGTTCGCACGATTCCGGGCAAACGGAATATGCGATCTTGATGAAAATTGAAGGGGACCTTTGAAATCTCTGAACTTAGACGTGCCACGTTTTTGGGTACAATCGAAGAAATATTTCTCATGAATATCGTACTTTTACGATTTTTTTCGATTTTAAGTGCGATACTTTCGTGACATTTGGGCCGATTCTGACCAAACGGGTGGGGCTACAACGTTCATATTTCACATGGACATTAAAGTAATAGTGATGTATTGCTTTCTGAAAGAAAAAGTTGAAAAAGTTAACCAGAATCCATAGAATAAACGTACTTTTACGATTTTTTTCGATTTTTAGTGCGATATTTTCGTGACATTTGGGCCGATTCTGACCAAACGGGTGGGGCTACAACGTTCATATTTCACATGGACATTAAGGTTATAGTGATGTAGTACCTTTTGAAAGAAAAAGTTGAAAAAGTTTAGCCAGAATCCATAGAAATAAAGGTTTAATATAAGTTTTTTACGGTAAATAATACCAATTGACAAGAAACAATAGAAACTTGACAACAATCACCTACAATGCGTAGGCAACAAAACAAAGCACTTGCAAAAGTAAAGATATCCCACGCAAACTAAAAACTTTAAAAAGCTCATTCATCAACGCGGCGGGACTTAAGCGTTTTCCTAGTAATAACAATTAACAAGTAACAATAGAATCACCTACAATGCATTCAAAAAGCACTTGCAAAGGAAAAGTGGTCCCGGCGGGACTTAAGCGTTTTCCTAGTGTAGCAACATTATCGCCAAACAATTATTGGATAAGCGAAGCGAAGATTCCACGATTCCGGGAAAACGGCATAAGCGCTCTTGATGAAAATTGGAGTGGACCTTCGAAATCTCTGTACTTAGACGTGCCACGTTTTTGGGTACAATCGAAGAAATATTTCTCATGAATATCGTACTTTTACGATTTTTTGTTGTATGTTTTCGTGACATTTGGGCCGTTTCTGACCAAACGGGTGGGGCTACAACGTTCATATTTCTCATGGACATTCAGGTTATGGTGATGTAGTACGTTTTGAAAGAAAAACTTGAAAAAGATAGCCAGAATCCATAGAATAAAGTAAAGCGTTTTAATATGATTTTCTGAGGTTTATAATAACAATTAACAAGTAACAATAGAAACTTGACAACAATCACCTACAATGCATTCAAAAAGCACTTGCAAAGGAAAATTAATCCTACGCAAACTAAAAACTTACAAAAAAGCTCATCCATCAACGCGGCGGGACTTAAGCGTTTTCCTAGTGTAACTAAACGTGTATTATGGGTATATTACTTTTGGCATTTAGAATCATAACAAGTTGCATTGGATGTTTGTCAACAGTAGGTATTCATCAAAATTTAGGTACTGTAAATTAAATGTCTCCGAGGTCTAGTAATGACCGATTTTCTAGCAAGTGAGGAGAAGTCGACTACGTTGGGCCGGCCACTTGGAGCGCATGCCAGAGGGACGGGGAGTCAGGAAGGCGTTCCGACAGAAACCAGAAGGGCGGAGACTTCCCGGTCGACCACGCAAGAGTTGGCTGGACGACGTAGAAGACGATATCGGCAGACTCGGCGTTCCGGGATGGAGGAGACGTGCCCTGGACCTGGACGCTTGGCGAGGAGTAGTGGAGGAGGCCAAGGCTCTTCAAGGGCCGTAGCGCCATGGATAGATGGATATATAATAAGACATACTTTTTAACACTTACTTTTAGAATATTTGCATTCATTTTGTCAAATTAAGCATTTTGTCTCAGCATTTATTATTTCCTTTCCATCAAAACCCTTACAGTGTGGTGTTTCTTGCACTTTTCATGGTAAATGATGAATTAGGAATATTTCAATTTAATATAGTCACATAATAATCTAGAATTCATTGCATTGCAATACATTAGTTTTCAATAGGTATTAAAAACATTATTTTTAGTATAATTAGCATTTTGTAGTATCAAAAACCTTAAACGCTATCAACGTATCTCTAGACTCAATATGGCACGTATAGCAGATTCAAATTCACAAGTTTTAACTCTCCCCAAAAAATTAGTACTGCTTACATATTTAAGTTATAATGAAACGATCATAATTCGTCTAGGTCTTGGTAAATTTCTCACAAACGAATCCCAACCTGACAGAGCAGGTAATATCATGGGATAACCACGAAGTACGGTAGATTGTCATGCACCTCTCGCTTCCACCGCCTGGCTCGCCAGGGTTCCATCTTACATAGCCGGTGCTGGACAGCTCCTCACCTAAAAACAACCAATGGATTAGTAAGAGAAAGTACAAAATCAGATTTGAAATAAATAAATAAATAAGATTTAGAGTCTACCCACTCAGTTATATAACTGATTTTCAGTGGGGGACAGTAAATCAAAGCGACCAAGCCAACCCTGCAGGCCCCGACGCAATCGACGAGTGAGCGATAACCAACCAAAGATCGATATTTTTAATAGGATATATAGCAATCAGTGGTATGGACAGTGCGAACACCCACGGATCAACGCCAGAATCAACAAGGCCGATTCAGAACAACTTTGAATTTATTATGTGCTTCATTGCTAGGACGGCTCCAAAGTCACCGTTTACAAACTCCTAAGACACGAACTGATGGACTTAAGTCCAAATCAGAAGTTAAAAAACTTCTGACTTTGGCGGGAATCGAACCCTGGACCTTCTGCATTGGAAGCAGATACGCTAACCACAAGACCAACGAGCCATACATATTGAATATGCCACTTAGTTAAAACATCCTTATGACCAAAGAAATGTGATACAGAAAAGGAGCCAGTAAATATACCACATACGATCCAAAATGGCGGCTATGACAGAGAAGAGCCTTGTTTATTTGCCTCTATTTGATGTAAATGAGTAACAGCAATGTTGGTAGGAAGCTGCCGTTTGTAAAAAAAAATCTGATGATAAAGACTGTCATAAAGTGAACTGGGAACGGGTGACACCGAAAGTTAAAAGTTTTCAAAATTAGTCAAAATACAAATATATATTGATGTGGGACTATGTAAAAGAACATTTATGTAATAATATATTGTATTGCTTCCTGAAGAAGCCTCCGACATGGGTGGTGAAACGTTGAGCGACAACCCAGGTAACAATCAGAACTCAACAGGTATGTAGTTTTAATAAAGTTCATTTACTTTTGTAGAATATTCACTGTTCATTTAATAGAAAATAAACTAAATTTTGCAATATATCGGGTGCTTTCAAATAGCATTTAATGGCAACAATGAAAACATGAACAACGAGTTATGAAACTACCTGAAATATTGCAAATATTTCATTTATTTTCAATTTTTATTCATTTACACACAAATGAATCACACAGTAGCATATTATGCACAGACAGTTTGGTCAGATAAAACAATAAATTCCTAAAATGAGCATCCGTCCAAATAAACGTGATTACCTCCACCCTACTGGATCTGTTCAGCACAGATTGTTCTGAAAGAAGGTTGGCACGTCCTCTACCAAATGCCAAATGAGTTTTTAAAAAAGGTTTATAATTATTATTCTTGGTCGTACGCAAAAATTATAACTTAAATGCGATCACTTACCTAAAACTGTATAGTAAGTGTTGCCAATTCTCTGTGCCCCAAGAAAGATGTGGTTGTTATCTATAGAACCGGGGGCTGTCGGGTAGTGGTTCAAAAGTGATTTGATAGCTTCTGCTTCTCTTTCCGAGTTAAGAATAAGAAGATGTGCCCCTTCATATTCGCATGTCCGCTTCGCTTCCAGCCAGGTTTCAGCGTGTAGGGATACCTTGTAGGAGCCGACGCCTGGGTAGTGCTCGTACCCCCTAGGATCTGACCTGAAGTACTCTGGGTATAGGAGGGGTGGCGGGGCAAGGGGGGTGGAGGGGGACAGCTTGGGGGTGGGGGGCAGCTGGGGGCAGGGGGACACCTGGGGCAGACATAGTCAACGGGGGTAGTTGTAGGCACATTGCAGCTAGGTGAAGGTCGTGCAGGTCTGCCACTTGCCGAGGGAGGAGCTGAAACAATCAACAATTAGAGCAGAGTCGTAATATTATATTGAGTTTGTGAATCATGAAATATCAAATAAATTCGTATTAATAATTTTCAGTGGGGGACATTAAATTTAAACTAAACTCTGTAGGCAACGACACCATCGACGAGCGAACAATGACCAACTAGAGACCGGCATATTTTTAAATATGAAACAACGATCAATTGATCTGGATACGGTTCAACCTGCGGACAGCGCAAGAATCAACAAGGCTAATTCGGAACAACCTTAGAATTTATCATGTGCCTCGTTGCTAGGACTGGTTCAATGTCATCGTTTACACATTCCTAAGCCAAGAACTGATGACTTCATCGGAAAATAACAACCTTCTGGATAAAGCTGGAATTTTACCCTGGACCTTCTGTATTGGAAGCAGAGCCTCTTACCACAAGACCAACGAGCTGCAAAAGCTAACAAGAATTACAACTAATACAAGTCCAACAAAAGCCCATGCAACAATGCACAGTTTAGTCAATCAGTCTACACTGACATCATAATGACGCGATTGTAGTCATGGCTTTACCTGAGAGGTAGAAGACAGTTTCCAGCACCGAGTCTGCGTCACCGCACGACTCAGTGTTCTGTTCAACGTCCACCAGCCAGTGGTCAGCCTCACTTCCCTCTGTCGAGTCCATGCGTTGCTTGACTCCGACCTAGGGGAGAAAACCTCGCACTAACAATCACATTCACAACGTCTCGAACCCCATAACCATACATGATACCGTGAGCCTCGCCAATAATTTGAACTCAGGTCCACCAGTTAAATATTTCGAAATGTTCAAATACGGAATGAGGATATTCGAGATGAAGTAGGCGAAACGAATGTAATTAAGCGAATTAGAGAGAAGAATATATGCTAAAATGATGAAAAAAGAGAGATTGCCGAAAGAAATGAAGGCATTGACTTGACAATTCCAGGTAGGATACCAAGGTGCAAACGATGGCAGTATTAGTGTGAGGAAATGTGTTTTGTGTTCACTGGTACAGATCTCGGTTTGTAACACTGGCACTCGACGTTTCGCCAGAGTCGCGTCTGGAATTTTCACGAGTCACTGTTCACTTCTTTCTTATTCAAGAGCACGCGCTCGACTGGTCCTGGTAGTCGGCTCGGAGAGTCTGTATGTCTCGTGTTGGAATGGGAAAAGGTGCGGGGCGGCGAGGTCGTATTGTAAATGTGGAGATTTGCGCTGTATTGCTCGAGGGAGGCTCTGGTGCAGTTGTGTGTCTGGTCTCCTCTTATTGGCATTGGTTTGAGATTGGTTTTATGCTCTTGAAGAAGAACGTGGATAGTGACTTGTAAACATGCAAGATGAAATTATGTCAAACTTTGATGCCAGGTTACAGACCGAAGTCTGATCCAATAAACTCAAACAAGAGTCGGAATGTACAGGAAGATAACAGTTTATAATTATTAATAAAATTACGATATTTTACGAATATCATCTAAATTCTAGTGATGTAATTTTAGGTTAGATATTTTTTATAACTGCTATATATAGTTATTCCATCCCAGAATAAAAGCAACTAACAGTGTACACAATCTTAGTTAATGAGCTTAGTGATGTATTGTCAGTAAGTTATCAAAAAATATTATAACTACGATGATATGACACCAATTAATACTTTCATAAGGATTTATGCAAATTATACAATCTATAGTATTTGTGATCTTTGACTTCGAATCGGGAACAACACTGAATTATCTCGCTCAATTTTGGGGATGTATTATTGAAAGGCAACGACCTGCATGACTGTCTGTCTATCTGTCTTTCTTCTTGTCTTTCCCAACACATGTATAGGGCGTATTGATTGCGTTTACATTTTATGCTAAAAGTTATGTAACGATTTTTTTAAAACAACTTAGTGATAATGTCGTATTGAACTGCTATTTTACATGACAAACATTAGGGTCCTATGGGCCGAATTTTTCATTGTCTCCAATATTGCTTTTTCTTTGAGCTTCGCAAACACTTTTTCAGGCGCGTTGTTGGATGAGCGACATTGGTGCATTGAGCTGCCATGTGTTTTGCAGATGGTATTTAAATTGATTTCGTTTTACCATTGCTATGGCCTGCGAGACACGCTTGGTAATATTGTTTTAATTTTTACGACGACGACATGAGGATCAGGGGCGCACCAACCGGGTAAGTCATTTCGCATTTCGCATTCGAACACAATGGCAGCTCAAGGCACCAATTACGCTCATCCAACAACGCGCCTGAAAAAGCGTTTGCGAAGCTTCCTAGTATAAGTTTACTAAGCTTGGCCCAACTCAAACGCGCTCGTTCAGGTGTTGATGATTTCTGTTGAACGGTTGGTAATATCATTACCAAATTTGGCATAAACGTTAATAAGTACTTTTATTATTGATATCCGCATTTGGTTGCGAAAATTAATCCCTAATTATAAAAGATCCATTGCCAGACAGAAATCCTAAACGTGAATAAATGTGAAGTCCTAATAAGGATTTCAATTCAGGAAATTCCCATGAAACTGTTTATCTTACGATAAAACCAAATTACCCTACTCGTTGGATTTAAACGTTGATATCAAGTATGAAAATTTGTGTTGAAAAAATCTGTACACTTGGAATAAATTCCCGAAGTTGACCAAAATTTGGAAAATTACAGAGATTTCACGAATTTTTTAATAAAAAACAATTAATTGAATAGAAATACGCGTACTGGATCTCATACATTGATTATTTACTAACGTTCGTATGAAATATGTTACCAACCATATGCCCCCAAAAAACAAAGCTGAGTTATTAAACTCGTCTCCGCGCCAGAATCAAAAAGATAATATAATTTTAGATGGACATATTAAATTACAACAAAATACACAATTTTAATATTATTCTAATCATACTTACCCTCGAGACCCAATGTCCCGTTCCGTTATGTTGTGTTCTCATCACAACTTTCATGTTGGACGTCTTCGGCTCCCTGCATTGTGTCTGTGGTCCACTTTGCTCACGGACAGCCGTAGGTATAGCAACGGACACTGTTGCCAGAAACACGAGAATCAACGTTATCCTCATCCTACTAGAGGCTGAATCTAACAGTAAGATACGAAGTTAGGAACGACCCCTTGCGTTTTATACATGATTTCGTACTTCGTTAGATGACGTCAACAATGTGTTATCTTCATAATTAAGACGGGGTTTACCAACAAATCGCAAGGAGAAATAATATTCAATGAAGCATGGCAACTGATACCAAATTGGCAACTACTTTAAAGCAATGTAATCAGAACTAACAAAAGATCAGGTCAAAGCTGGATCTAAGTTCATAGTTATTGACCCCTATCAATAATTTACCCACTTTTTTTACATTCTGCGTCACATTTTTCAACGCAATAGCCTTATTGTACGCAATCAGCAGTTTATGTGAATATTGAACTTTTCTTGTATCTTGGTGTCACTGCTTCAAGAATAGGTTGTTATCTTCATATCGATGGCTTTGAGGTGCGTAAACACGCCCCTACTTATGGCACAAGGATATCTCTGTACAGGTAAGGACCCCAACCCAAAGATCGAAAAAATCTGTATTATCTCACAATGTTTAGTGCGAATTTAGTACTTCTAGAATGCTAAGCTATATTTAATTAGTGCGTCTTTTGGATTATTTAGTTTATTTGGATTAAGGGTGCGTCAACCGTTAGATCATGATGCACTACTCTAGCCTAGGGGATATAGGAAGGATTGGCCCATGCTGGTCAGAACCAGCCACGGGTAAGGGGAGGAAACGAGGGGTTCTCACTTCGCGGTCGTCATCGTCTCTGTCATCGTTGGTTGTATCATTGTCATCGTCATCGGGAAGGTCGTCAAGAGAAAGAGGAGGTGTTCCCGACGATGATTGCCCGAGCTGGCTTCTAGTTTCGGGGAGTAATATACACCCCTCGTACTAGCTCATGTTTGGAAGGTGGACTTATTCTCTTAGATCGCCTTGTACGATTAGCAGAGCCGTGCTCTGGGCCAATCTTCTACCCTAGGCCCAGACAGGGGGCAAATTTTGGAGCTAATGGCATATTTGTTTGGGTGAGGGGGGCAAAGTCAGGTCCCCCCTTCCCCATTTAGTCAGGTACACTCAAAAATATGAAAAGTGAAACGGTGTTGAATTTAACACCGTTTCTACACCATTTGTGTGTAGACAAACGACTACACCGTTTTGTCGTAACATTTACACCGCACTGAAGGTGTTAATTTTGAGTATTGAGCTTTACACAGTGTATTGTCGTAATTTTAACACCGCGTGGTGTAAGAATTCGCTGGCGCCATCTAGTAGACAAACAAAGAACTCACGAATTTAATTTATTATTAAATAAAATTTCAAAATTAATTACTTGTAAGCGGTATTTGGATGAGCGTAGCGAGTGAAGCGAAGACTTCAATTTCACTGACCCTCCCAAAAAATTTAGCTCGGGTGTTTTTTTTGTTTTTGTTTGATTTTTGTTTTTTTTCGGTCTGTTTGTTCGCTCTCTACCGGGCAAACGGCATATGCGATCTTGATGAAAATTTGACAAGACCTTCGAAATCTCTGAACTTAGACTTGCCACGTTTTTGGGTACAATCGAAGAAATATTTCTCATGAATATCGTACTTTTACGATTTTTTTCGATTTTTTGTGCGATATTTTCGTGCTATTTGGGCCAATTCTGACCAAACGGGTTAGGCTACAACGTTCATATTACACATGAACATTAAGGTTATGGTGATGTAGTACATTTTGAAAGAAAAAGTTGAAAAAGTTAGCCAGAATCTATAGAAATAAAGCTTTTAATATAAGTTTTTTGATTTTTTGTGCGATATTTTCGTGTCGTTTGGGCCAATTCTGACCAAACGGGTGGGGCTACAACGTTCATATTATACATGGACATTAAGGTTATGGTGATGTTGTACCTTTTGAAAGAAAAAGTTGAAAAAGTTAGCCAGAATCCATAGAAAATAACGCTTTTAATATAAGTTTTTACGGTAAATAATACCAATTGACAAGAAACAAAAGAAACTTGACAACATTCACCTACAATGCGTAGGCAGCAAAACAAAACAAAGCACTTGCAAAAGTAAAGATATCCCACGCAAACTTTAAAAAGCTCATCCATCAACGCGGCGGGACTTGAGCGTTTTCCTAGTATTAATGACATTTTATAGACAGTGTATGGGAGTACAAGTACAAGATTATTTACACAGCATATACAGGTACAAATTTTATCGCCAAGAGCCGGACTCGAACCCGAGATACCTTCCTCCACTTCCGGACGCCTTCACCACTCGGACACTGCACCTGTGAGTGGTAGGGCGCGTTAGCTGGCTTATGAGGGTCTAGACCATGTGCGTGTATTGTATAACACTGCAGAACTCAAATGCGCGTACTCGTGGTGTTGATAATTTCTGCTGAACGGTTGATAATATCAATGCCAAATTTTGCATTTATATTTACAAAGTACTTATCAATTGATATCCACACTTGGTTGCAAAAAATCTTGCCATAAAATCCATTGCGAGACATAAGTCCAAAATGTGAAAAAATGGGAAATCCAAAACATGGATTTTATTTCGGGAAATTCCCATCAAACCGTTTATCTTTCGATTAACCAAATTAATTTGCGCATTAACATTGATTTAAACGTTGATATCCATTATGCAAATATAAGTTAAAAAATCTGTACACTTGGAATAAATTCCGGTAATTGACAAAATTTGAGTGAATTATGGATATTTCACAATTTTTTATATTGAAAATCATTTAATTAAATTAGGATTACGCATACTGGATCTAATAGATTATGTCTTTCTTAACGTAAGTGTGAAATATAATACCGATCTTTTAACCGTTTATTCGGAAAAACAAAAAGGTTGGCGCTTAAATTCGTCTCCGCGCCAGCCTCTTAATTGATAACATGTTTGGTTCTTTGTTAAATTGTTTCTTTCATTGATATAGTTAATGATTTTAATTGGATGAGCGTAGCGAGCGAAGACTTCAATTTCACTGACCCCCCAAAAAATTTAGCTCGGTTGTTTTTTTTTTGTTTGTTTGTTTGTTTGTTTTTCCGTCTGTTTGTTCGCTCTCTACCGGGCAAACGGCATATGCGATCTTGATGAAAATTTGACAAGACCTTCGAAATCTCTGAACTTAGACTTGCCACGTTTTTGGGTACAATCGAAGAAATATTTCTCATGAATATCGTACTTTTACGATTTTTTTCGATTTTTGTGCGATATTTTCGTGCCATTTGGGCCAATTCTGACCAAACGGGTTAGGCTACAACGTTCATATTATACATGAACATTAAGGTTATGGTGATGTAGTACATTTTGAAAGAAAAAGTTGAAAAAGATTAGCCAGAATCTATAGAAATAAAGGTTTTAATATTAGTTTTTGAATTTTTGTGCGATATTTTCGTGCCGTTTGGGCCAATTCTGACCAAACGGGTGGGGCTACAACGTTCATATATACATGGACATTAAGGTTATGGTGATGTAGTAACTTTTGAAAGAAAAATTTGAAAAAGTTAGCCAGAATCCATAGAAATAAAGCTTGTAATATAAGTTTTTTACGGTAAATAATACCAATTGACAATAAACAATAGAAACTTGACAACAATCACCTACAATGCGTAGGCAACAAAACAAAGCACTTGCAAAAGTAAAGATATCCCACGCAAACTTTAAAAAGCTCATCCATCAACGCGGCGGGACTTTAGCGTTTTCCTAGTAACGAAGAATTAGTATGTGAACTAAGATTCTTTCATTATTGGTTTCATTGATAAGCTTCAACAAATACACTTATATGAAACATTATACTCAGATACTGGGTTTATGATAATGACAACGGTAATGTAGAGAATTACCTTGATTGTATTGGTTCTTAAATTTAAAATAAGTGAAGGCATGCCACTCAGCAGATAAAATGTTACGTAACATTGGGGATGTATGTCTACATGAACATTGAACAAGTGAAAAAAAATAGGACTATTGAATTGTACAAAAAAAAACAAGTGAAGTAAAATTAGTACAAAGAAGCACTATCCAGAAGTAATTTGGTATAGTAGTCGCGACTTCATAAACTTGACGTGAAACTTAAAAAAAATGTGTACATAAATAGGAGAGAATGCGTGAGGATTTGTGAAGAAAGAATTTTAATTATGATTTAATAGTACCTAAGATAGGGCCTGCACATATGCAATGGAAGTGTCGCGATAGATTTGTATCTGTAGATACGTTGTGTGAATGTTCCTAATTCCTGCGCATATAAATACTGTTAAAATATTATTGCTTATTAAAGAAAATAAAAAAATAAAAAATAAAAAAATAATGATAAAAAAATACTATTGCTTAATTTTGAAATAACTGATTAAAGTTTAATAAAAAATAACTGCTTAGATCGCGAACGCCCGCTGTTCCTGTTGAAACTTGTTCAGAGTTGGCGGTGGTGACGCGATAATTTTTATTTAGGTCAAACCGGTGTAAATTCATCTAACTACAATTATTTTGAGTCCGCTAGCGGTGTAATCTTTGAGTAGGTAACACCGAATGTCGTAAAAGCTCACGGTGTAAACTCACGGTGTTGTTTTCTGTATTTTTACACCGCGTTTTATTTACACCGCCATTGATTTTGAGTCCTTTTGACTGCGGTGTTAAAACAACACCGTCACGTGTAAAAAATCTACACCGCATAATTTACACCAAAATAATTTTTTGATTGTAAGTTACTGATTGTTTGAATTACGAATTCGCGGAATAAGTATTCATCCATCATCAGTCGATCAAGGTACTTAATAATCACCAATTCGTCGAACAAGGGTTTGATTGGAGGTGATACATTCCGGAATAATCGATTACATAGCCCCTTGACTGACTGACTGACTGACTAAAGATAGGTTGATTGATTGACTTGGCGTTCGATTGCTCTGTCAATAAATAAATCCTTCCACGTCCAGTTGTATTTAAAGGGGCTATGCGTGCGTGTGCGTGTGTGTTTGTGTCGTGTTTGTGTTTGTGTTTGTTTTGTGTTTGTGTGCGTGTGCGTGTGCGTGTGTGCGCCCTTATGAAAAAGAACTACGAAAATGCGTAGTTTTTTAAAATAACTACATCATTTTCGTAGTTTTTCTAAATTACTACCATTATTTGGTAGTTTTTCTAAATTACTTCAATTATTTGGTAGTTTTTCTAATTAACTACAATTATTCGGTAGTTTTCTAAATAACTACCGTTACTTGGCAGTTTTCTAAATAATTATCATTATTTGGTAGTTTTTTAAATAACTCTAAGAAATGTCAAAGTTTTAAAAAATAACAACAAAATTTTCGTAGTTGTTTCTAAAAACTACAAGCTATTAATTTAATTTCTATTTTTCTTCGATTACTTTGTAGTTTTCCTCAAACAAATGCAGGAAATGATATATTTTAAAAAATAACTTCGAACATTTTAAAGTTTTTTATAATAACTTAGAAAATTTGCGTTTTGAAAATATCTGCATTATATTCGTTGCTTTTTTCGAATAACTTTGACGAATTTAGCGATATTAAAAATTAATTTATATATTTTTTTTCTACTCCGAATACTTTAGTTTTTAATAGAACTATAAAAGTTTTTTGGTGTAAGAATATTTATTAACAATTCGAACTTATTGTAAGCAGCAATATAAACTTTGTGTGTTTTACAAATAGCTACGGCATTTCTATAATTCGTAATTAAATATTATTTTATTTTGGTAGTATATACACGAAGTTTTTGGAAAAGAAAGGAATGTGTACATCTCGCCCTACGGGAAGGATGCCAGCAAGATGAGAGGCCACATGCAGACGAATGCTTTGGGGGCGCGGAAGCAATTGTTGTTGCAAAACGCAAAAATTGTGAAATTACATATGTATTTAGAACTTGAAACTGTTTATCACTGCGATGGAAATCTAATTTTAATTTTGCCGTGAACAGGTATGATGAAATAATGTCGATATATGCTGCGTGAGAGAGAGAGAGAGAGAGAGAGAGAGACGAGGCACCTGTCTTTGTCTGACCTGGCGGTTGAGGGAGGATGTTTTTCTATGGACTAGACAAGAATGGGGTGGGGGAAACCCGTTTGAATTTTGAATGACCAGACCGGTCCGTTACTTAGTCGCAGATGCGTTGTCAAGATGGTAAGATCTATGCCGGTAAAAATAAGGGCAATACAAACGCATGCGATAATACAACCCCACATATATCTACCACACAGTCTTCAAACTCAAGATAAGACCTGCGCCCGCACCCGAACCAGACGAAGTTGCAGATTACATACAAAGGTATTATATTCGCAAGCACCTAAGCAAGAAGCAGATTCCATTTTAAGGTATAATATATTCACACGATCCCGAACCAGAAGCAGTTCCAGCACTAAGGTAGTATATTTGCACGAGCCCGAGCCCGAGCCAGAAGCAGATTCCATACTAAGGTAGTATATTCGTACGAGCTCGAGCCAGAATCTGTTTCCACATTCAGGTAATATATTCACATAAGCCACAGCCAGAAGCAGTTTCCATACTAAGTAGTATATTCGCACGAGCCAGAAGCAGTTTCCACACTAAGGTAGAATTTAGATACTCTAGATCTGTAGAGAAATCACAAACCTCTGGGTGTGTTACAATGCACGCATGTCTGAATGTAGAACATTTCGCCGCACACCCTTGTCTTTAGTTGTAGATTAGCTATACCTAGCCTCAGTGCATGGTCCTCTATTCTTACTCTGCATCCCATAGTTTAAGCCCGTAGTATTGCTAATATACTAGTAATTTTAAATAATGTTCTGTAGTTATATCTAGTAGCTATTTTCCGTAGTTATTGCCAGTAGTTATAGCTAGTAGTTATTTTCCGTAGTAATATCCCGTAGTTTTTGCCAGTAGTTATAGCTAGTAGTTTTTTCAAAGAAGTTTTTTTTCCTGAAACGGTCCGAAATTACTACTCCTAAATAACTACAGTTATTTTTAGTAGTTTTTTTTTTGTAGTTTTTCGGTAGTTCTTTTTCATAAGGGCGCGTACACCACAACATCGAAGCGGGTGCCAAAGACATAGCATGCACACGCAATATACGTGGTACTCAAGGAACTATCGAAACTACGCTACCATCCGTTACAAACATACGTTACATGATAATACTGTTCGTGGGGGGTCAGGATAGGACCTACCTTTACTTGTCTTGGTATTAGTGGCTCATCCATGCGAAGGAGTGGAGAAGAATCCCCTCCAGATGCAGTTTACATCGCAATGTGATCCCTCTATGCTTGCTGGGTATGAAGGTCAATTATTGCATAGTTTAAGCTCGATGGCCGATATTAGGCCTATGTTACGTGGGACACATAAGATGCACAGCACTAGTAGTGAATGGTGCAATGGATAAAGATTCATTCGTGTGTCTAGACTATTTAGTTTCTACTCGTGATTATTCTTATAGATAATCTTGGAGTATTGTTTTTCATTTGTTGAACCACATGGTTCTTCACCATTGAGTAGAATATACTAATCAATGTATTAAAGAAATGTGTTGGTACTTGATAGTACTATATTTTCATTGCAAAGTAGAAAATATGTGAAAATGATGTTAAGGGTAACCAAATAACTAAACGTAGCATCATAGTTGAAGGGAAATGTTACCATAAACTTATTGTAATCGATCGATATATCTCGCTTGCCATTGGTCAATTATTTACTGCGTCACAGTGTGACGTCATTAAATGTTACCCGGACTTTATATCTGCAGAAAGCCTGTCAGTGTTAAATAAACATTTCCAGTAAAAAAATACGGACTGAGTTTTAAAGATGCATATACGTTTAAGGCTATTCCACCACGTTTTTCTATTTTCCAAAATATGCTACTAAGTCAAAATATATTGAATGGCTTTGAAACATGGCTTTTTTAGAAAAAAAAAAAAAAATCAAAATTTTCTGATCCGGTACACGGCCAATATAGCCACCTCAGAATAATTTCCACCTTCAATTCGCCAAGGCACACCATTCAACGTAGGGTGTTGTGTTTTTGTGACATTTTCAACTGTATTTCTATGGACTGACTGAGAGAAAACAGATTTATTTTAACAATTGTCTTTCATGCGAATTTTTTCGTTTGGCGGTATTTTTACCGATTTGTACCGCCAAACGAAAAATTCGCAGGAAAGGCAATTGTTAAAATAAATCTGTTTTCTCTCAGTCAGTCATAGAAAACACGTTGAAAATTAAGTCACAGAACACAACACCCTACGTTGAATGTGTGCCTTGGCGAATTGAAGTTGAAAATTATTTTGAGGTGGCTATATTGGTCGTGTACCGGATCAGAAAAAATTGAAAAAAATATTTTGATTTTCTAAAATAGCCAGGTTTGAAAGCCATTAACTATGTTTTGACTTGGTAGCATATTTTGGAAAATAGAAAAACGCGGTCGAATAGCCTTAAACATGGCGTAAAACAATTGTCGAAGAATAGTGTGTCAAACGCCTATCCAAAGTTTCTGCAGCTGCAGCTGACCGCAGAACCAGGCAGAGGAGTGGAGCAAGCGCATCAATACATATATATATTAAAATAAAATTATTAAAACTGAAATACAAGTATCATTATTTTATTTTTTATTTTTAACTAGGAAGTTATGATTATATTACATGTCAAAAAATATATTGTAAGGCTAAGAGTTGGGCATATTAATCAAACAAATGTTTAAATACGCTATGACATATTTTGTTGTACCAAGTTTTTCGGCATATTGGATAGTTACAGCAGACTGAGAATTTTAATAACATACAGCTAAAACCTCATCATACATTTTAACGAAAATCTTGATCATATAGAATGCGAATATGATCAACGGGTATATTTGACAATTTACGAAGACCTTGAATAAATTGATATTGTCACTAGTATTGGCACATGCAGATAAGCTCACACACTTTGAAAGCAAAGCTTTGATTTGGTCGTCACGGTCAGGGTCCACTTTCAGGATGGCTGCCTGACACACTAAATGGCCTTGTTGGATGAACGAGTCAAGGGTTTCCCTCTTCATGACCACGCAGTAAGGAGACTGGAATGCATCTTGAACGCTCTCGACGTCGGCACAAATGTGGTGTCGGAACATTCTTGCGATATTATTGATTAAGAACGTGTATTCAAACATGAATTTGTCCTTCTCCTCCGGTGGACCGATGAATCTCACGCACGCCTTGAACTCCCTCGATGTCTTACTATATGAGCGGTGCAGAGTGAAGACTTGGTTGTGCGCCGCCAGGACATCCGTGTGCACGGTTTCATCGGACGTCGAGTGAAGAAACAGGTGTGGTAGGTCTTGCCACGTCTGGTCTGGGTGCACAGACGACGCGTGAGCCAGCATAGTATCTGGCCGGCCACTCCAGGAGCAAGATCGCTGTAGAGGACAATTGTATTTGCGGTTGGGACAAACCTCTCCCATGCTTTACTAAATCACATGACGGCATTCGTTGCAGGCAATCCCCACAGGGTAGCTCTACCTCCAAACTAAGGCTTTCCAAACTAATATTCCTACCTTTGCCAAACTTTTCGTCGCACAAGGGGCAAATTGTAATTTTGGCGTGCGACCGGCAAGCATCGCATAAGCTGTGCCCATTGGCGCACAGATGTATGGGTGCAGTCATGATCTTGAAACAGACAGGGCACTCTAGAGATATCATGATTCTCCTTCTCCCGATCAGTGTATTGAGCCAGGTGGTTTCTTCTCATCCTGCAAGGTTGCAGCTACACATTGAAGTCCGGGTGTTTGTGCAATGTTGGATTTGGGTACGACCAACATCAGAGAATATTTCCGAGCAAATGATGCCTGTCTTAAAATCAGCCCTGGTGACTTTGTCAGTAGAGTTGGGACAAAAAGATTTGTATTTCCCTGACCCACCTGACCAAATACTCCATGGCCGCATAGCAGTACCTCGCCCTCCTCTGTCAACAGGGCGGTATTGAATAATGCAGCAAAAACCTGTGAGATGGTGTGATTCTCAAGGCCAGTGATCTGAGTGGGGTTGGATATTTGTTTACAATCTGGTTTCCCAATTCCCAATTGACCATCATCATTACTTCCCCATGACCAAACTGAACCATCGGCTCTGAGAGCCAAAGTGTGGTAGGAACCACACGACACCGCAGCTACAGGCGATGACACCGTTGATACTTGTGTAAAGGAAGATACACTGTCCACTGCATCTAAACCAAGTTGACCATTGTTGTTCCATCCAGACATGAAGAGGATTTGAGATGCAGAGAGTAGGGCTGTGTGATGCCCACCACAGGAAATGTCAATAATAGTAGCGGGGAAATTGGGCACTGGAGTGAAAGACGTTTGGGTATTTGGTATGACCAAGTCCCAATTCACCATGATTATTGTAATCCAGTCACCCAAACCTCACCGCTGTCAGTAAGAGCCACTGTGTGTTTAAACTTAGCAGCCACCTTCTTGATGGGAGGCAGTCCGGTCACCAGGACCGGGGAGGGGCTGTCGTTGGTGTGACCGAGGCCCAGCTGACCTGCGTCATTCAATCCACATGCGTATAGCTCATCCTTATCAGTAAGAAACATTGTATATTGGTCACCACAAGCCGCCTGGGATACTTTTATAGTTCTAAGTGTAGCAACAAGCCTTGGCTCAGCAACAGAGTCAGTTTCCATGTTTATCCATCCGTTGTCCTGATTTTTACCAAAAGAATAAACTCTGCCTGACTCACAAACAAGAATCGAGTGGTCTTCACCACACGCCACCTGGATGAAGGATTCGTCTTCGGACAAGTATTCCAAGCTTGTTTCAGGTAGTAGGTGTTCACCAAATGCCATGACACCAGGTTGTTTTACAACAATCAGCTGTCCATCTTCCTCAGCCATTCTGAAATAAAAATAAATCTTAAGAAAATACCAGGGACTAAAAAACTATGTTTGAGTTAGCAAGATACATAATATGAAGGGTACAGGGGAATAACTATGCAACTCATATTTGCATGTTTGTGAAATATTTAAACACTGTCAAGTGGCACTAATATTTCGATTTCACCCAAATTGGATTTGTTGTTTTCTTCCCATGCACATTTTAGCTTCTGTGGTGATAAGAATGATTGTATGCCTAGGCTTCTACTCACTAAAAAATTAATAAAAGTACGTAGGACTAAATTTGGAATCGGAAGCACCAGCCCATAAGATAAACAGGTAGGCCTACGCGGACAATGTCTTGCACTGTCTGCATGAAAATTAAGTCCCCCACTGATAATCACTTAACTGCAACTGAGTTCATCATCTCTAAACACACTTGTTTTGTATTGGGCGTACCTTATGTATATATAATTTTACTATAATGTCTGAACCCAGTCTGGTGTCAACTGTTTGGTGTACAGCAGAGTACACTGGTGTCTATGAGAAATATTATGATTATTTATTAGTTTCAACTGATGAACTCCGCAAGTAGGCATCTCTTTATGTATCACCATCAGTTTCTTTGATCTAGGTTAGTGCTTGGGGTGAACATTCGAGAATTGCTATTTTATTAGAATGACAGGCCTATATACATCCTTGTTAGTCTAATTTATTTATTTATCCAGCGTATAAGTATCCTATTCGGTTATACAAGTTT
>JAMZAV010007695.1:0-43015 GCA_024449915.1 Sweltsa coloradensis | reverse complement strand
ACATTTTTACAAAACAAACTAAAAAACTAGAAAATTTCTAAAATAAAACGTGAAAGGGAAAATTTTAAAATTTTTAAAATGATTTAAAAACAAGAAAATTTGACAAAATTTTATAAAAACTGACAATTTAAACAAATAAACTGACAAAACTAAAATTAAAAAAAAAAAACGTAAACTGGAAAATAAAAAACGGGCCCAAAATGACAAATTTAACAATATAAAATAAAACAAAAAAAGAAAAAAAGGAAACTGAAAATTTCGCTTTTTAAATTTTTTTAAAATGACGAAATTTGCAAATTGACAAAAGAACGTAAAATGAAAAAATTAAATTAAAAAAAAAGGCAAATTTCAATAAAAAATTTTTAAATACAAAACTAAAATTAAAAAATGAAACTGCCCCAAACTGAAAAAAAAAAAATCTGACAAAATGACAAATGAAAATTTTATAAAAATTTATTAAACCCTAAAAACCTGACAAAAGGAAATTAAAAAGGGAACATTCCTTACAAAAAACAAACTAAAGAAAAAAAGAAAATTGAAAAATAAAACTGTAAAAATAAAAATTTTAAAAATTTTAAAATGATTTAAAAAAGCAAAGTGAAAAAAAGGGTTATTGACAAACTGAAAAATTTTTAAAATATCAAACTGACAAAAACTAGAAAATTTAAACCCCAAAATGAAGCTGTAAAAACTGAAAAAAATGAAAATCTGAAAAAGGGCAAACTAAAAAAGTATAAAAAAAAAAAAAAAGAAAAAATTTGCAAGGGCCCATCTGACTTCTTAAAAATTTTTAAAATGACTTTAAACAAAGCAAATTGACAAAATGAAACGGGAAAATAAAAAAAATTAAAATTTTAAAAAAAAAAAAGGAAAAACTGACAATTTACTTTTTTAAAACTGACAAAACTAGAAAATTTAAACAATATGAAACTGAAAAACTGAAAAATGCAAATCTGAAAAAAGGGAAAAAACTGACAAATAAAAAATTATAAAACAACCCTGCCCAAAATGAAATTCACAATCGGACATTTTTACAATATAAACTGACAAAAAAATTGAAAAATTGAAAAAAAAAACTTTAAAAAATAAAAAAAACTGACAATTTTGAAAATGACTTAACAAGCAAACTGACAAATTGTTATTGACAATCTGACATTCTTACAATATCAAACTGACAAAAAATTAGCAAACTACCAAATAAAAACCGTGAAAATGAAAAACGGGACAATTTGAAAATGCAAAAACAAGCAACTGACAAAAATGCAATCTGACAATCGGGACATTCTTACAAAATAAAAACGGGACAAAAATCTGGGAAAATTTGACAAAATAAAATGGAAAATAAAAAACAAAAATTTTAAAAAAAAAAAAACAACTGACAATTTACAATTTTTTAAACTGAAAAAACTTGAAAATTGACAAAGAAACTTAAATGAGAAAAAAAATTAATCTGACAAAAATTACAAATTTACAAAGGGAAAAAGACAAAAAATATCCTGCCCAAAATCCCAATGACAAATGACTTCTTACATAAAAAAAACTAAAGAAAATGAAAATTGACAAAATAAAACTGTGAAAATAAAAAATCTTAAAATTTGAAAATGACTTTAATCAACCCAAAGGACAAAATGTTTTGAAAAAACTGACAATATTACAATATCATACTGACAAAAAAATACCCAATTTAAAAAATATGAAAATGCCCAAAACTGTGTAAAAACTGTGTCAATTGTAATTTTGGGCAACTTACAATATGAAAATGACTAAAACTAAAAACGTGACAAAATTAGAAATTGACAATCGGGACATTCTTACAATCCAAACTGGGGAAAACTGCAAATTGACAAATAAAAACCGGGAAAAATAAAAATCTGCAAAATGTAAAAATTACATTAAAAAAAATAAAAAAAAAATAAAAACCTACAAAAGGGAAATTGACAATCTAAAATTATTACAAAATAAAAACTAACGAAAAGCAGAAAATTAACAAAAGAAACTGTCAAACCCTTTTAAAAAATAAAAAATTGAAAAAATGCCCAAATTAAAATTAAAAAATGTTTAAAAACTAAAAACCTGACAAAATACAATTGAAATTAAAACATTTTAAAAATACCAAACTGACGAAAATTTGAAAAAGGGACAAAAAAAACGGGAAAAAAATAAAAATCTATAAATTTTAAAAAAGCTTAAACAAGCAAAGTGACAAAATGTTTTTGAAAAAGGGACAATATTACAATATAAAACTGACGAAAACTAGCAATTTAACAATATGAAATGTAAAACTGGAAAACTGTGTCAATTTTGTAAGTTTTTCAATTACAATATGAAAATGCTAAAATAACACCTGACAAAATGCAATTGAAAAATTGAAATTTTAAAATATCAAATGAAGAAAAGTGCAAATTGACTAAATAAAACTGTGAAAATGAAAAACTGAAAATTTGAAATGATTTAAACAAGCAAGGACAAAAGAGACAAACTGACAATTTTAAAATCATACTGACAAAAAAACTAGAAATTTAAAAATATAAAAAATGAAAAACGTGAAAAACTGTGCATTTTAAGTTGTAAACTTAAAATATAAAAATGACTAAAATAAAAACCTGACAAATGAAATTGACAATGACATTCTTACAATCCCAAACGGGGAAAAAACACCCAAAAATTGATAAATGAAACTTGAAAAGAAAAAACTTACAATTTGAAAATGACAAAAACAAGAAAAACGAAAAAATGTTATTGCAATGACAATATTACAATAAAAACTGACGGAACTGTAATTGACAATAAATGCAAACGTGAAAATGAAATATGAAAATGTCAAATTACATAATAAAAGATAAAACAAACATGAAAAAGCAATTCAAATCTAAATTTTTACAAATCATACTGACAAAAAAAAGAAAATTGAAAAAAAATAAAACGGACATGAAAAACTGCAATTTGAAATGAATAAAACAAGCAAACTGACAAATTATTATTGAAAATCTGACTTTTACAAATCAAATGCAAAAAACTAGCAAATCTCCCAATGAAATTTGGAAATAAAAAATGACAATTTAAAAATGACAAAAAAAGAAAACTGAAAAATGTTATTAAAACTGACAAATTAAACAATATCAAACTACAAAAACTAGCAATTGACAAAATGAAACTGAAAAATGAAAAAAATTTTAATCTACAGAAGGCAAATTAAAATTTGAAAATGACTAAACTAATACCCTGACAAAATGAAATTTCAATTGACAATCTAACAATTCAAACTGCGAAAACACAAGCAAAAAAAAATGAAAAACTGTAAAAATAAAAATTTGACAAAAGAAAAAATGAAAATTTTGAAATGACTAAAAAGCAAATGCAAATGTTTTGAAAAACTGACAATATTAAAAATATCAAACTGACGGACACTAAAAAATTTTAACAATATAAAAATGCAAACTGTTCAAACTGGCCCCATATTGAAATTTTGTTAACACAATAAAAAATGACAAAACTAACAACCTGACAAAATGCAATGACAACTGCACTTACAATACCAAACTGCGAAAATAGAAAATTTGACAAAATAAAACGTCAAATGAAAAAATTAATCTGAAGAATGACAAATTTACAATATGAAAATGATAAAAATAATTTCCCTGAAAAAACAATTGAAAATTGACAACAACAATATAAAACTGACGAAAACTACAAATTGCAAAAGAAACTAAAAAATGTCAAAAAAAATCTGAAAAAATGCAAATGACAATATGAAAAGATTGAAATAAAACCTGAAAAATGCAATTGCCCAAACGGCCCTTTTTACATAAACAAAACTGGAAAACTAAAAATTACCAAATGAAACCGTGAAAATGAAAAACTGAAAATTTTGAAAATGACTTAAAAAGCAAACTGAAAAAAATGTTTTTTAAAACCCTGCCCAATATTACAAATCAAAGGGACAAAAACTAGAAAATTTAAAAAAAAAAAAAACAGTAAAACTGTGAAAATAAAAAAACTGACTAAATGAAAAAATTTACAATATGAAAAGACTAAAACAAACAACCTGACAAAATGCAATTGACAACCCAACATTCTTAAAAAATTTAAAACTTACGAAAACTAGAAAATTGAAAAAATGAAACTGTAAAAAATAAAAAACTTAAAATTTTTAAAAAAAGCAAACTGACTATATTACAATATCAAACTAAAAAAAATTTTTTGGCAAATTAAACAAAATGAAACTGTAAAAAATTGAGAAAATTTTAATCGGACAAATGAAAACCTTACAATATAAAAAGCGGGGAAAATAAAAAATCTGACAAAATGACAAACGGGCCTATAAAAGATTAAAACAAAACCCCTGCCCCAAAAGAAATTGACAAAGGGACATTCTTACAAAAACCCAAACTAAAAAAAACAAAAAAAATTTGGGACAAAAAAAAAAACTTAAAAAAATAAAAATCTTACAATTGAAAATGCCCTTAAACAAGCAAGTGACAAAATGTTTTTTGGACAAACTGAAAAATCAAACAATATAAAACGAGAAAACTAGCAAATTAACAAAATGAAGCGGTCAAACTGAAAAAATAAAAATCTGACAAAATGAAAAACTAAACAATATAAAAAAAAAAACAATAAAAAGACAAAATGAAATGGACAATCTGCCCATTTTTCCCAATTTTTAAACTGACGTAAACTAGCAAATTGACAAAATAAACTGTGAAAAAAAAAAATTACTTTTAAAAAAAAAAAAGCAAACTGACAATTTTAAACTATTTAAACTGAAAAAAACTAGAAAATTTAAACCAATATAAAAACTGTCAAACTGAAAAATGCAAACTGACAAAAAAAAACGGGACAATATGAAAATTACTAAAACTAAAAACCTAAAAAAGCAATTCACAATCTGACATTTTTAACAATATCTACTGAAAAAAAAATGCAAATTAAAAAAAATAAAAACTGGGGGAAAATAAAAAAACCCGGGGCCCTTTGGGAAAAATAAACTATAACAAGAAACTGACAAATTTTTTTTGACAATCTGAAAATTTTTACAATATCAAACTGACAAAAATAGAAAATTACCAAATAAAAACCCGGAAAAATGAAAAACTTACAATTTAAAAATGACTAAAACAAGCAACCTGAAAAAATGCAATCTGACAATAAAACATTCTTCAAATAAAACTGACAAAATCTAGAAAATTTGACAAAATGAAACTGTGAAAATAAAAACCTAAAAATTTAAAAAAAAAAAGAAAAAAACTGACAATATTACAAAAAAAAACCCTGAAAAAATTTGGGCAAATTGCCCAAAATGAACTGTAAAACCCTGAAAAAATTTAATCTGACAAAAATGACAAATTTACAATATAAAAAGGGACAAACTAATATCCTGACCCCCTGAAATTTGACAAACTGACTTTTTTTTACATAAACAAACTAAAGAAAACTGCAAATTGACAAAAAAAAACGGGTAAAAATGAAAATCTTAAATTTAAAAAAGGATTTAAACCCGCAAAGTGAAAAAAATTTTATTGAAAAAATGACAATATTACAATATAAACTGACAAAAACTAGCAATTTAACAATATGACAATGTCATACTGTGTCAAACTGTGTCATTTTGAAAATTTTGTAAAATTTTACAATATAAAAATGACAAAAACTAACAACCTGAAAAAATTTAAATTTGGGACAATCTACTTCTTACAATCCCCAAACTGAGGAAAATAGCAAATTAAACTAAATGAAACTGTAAAAATGAAAATCTGACAAAAATGTCAAACTTACATTATGAAAATGACTAAAACTAACAACCTAAAAAAATTGCAATTGACAATCTAAAATTATTACAAAAGAACTAACAAAGCAGAAAATTAACAAAATGAAACTGTAAACCCTGTGAAAATAAAAAATCTGACAAAATGAAAAACCACAAATTAAAAATGAAAAAAACTAACAAACCTGACAAAAAAACAATTGCCAATTGACTTTCTTACAATCCCAAAACGGGACGAAAATTGCAAATTGACAAAATGAAACTGTAAAATAAAAATCTACCCTTTTAAAAAAATGATTTAAAACAAGCAAATTTGACAAAAATGTTTTGACAACTGACAATTTACAATATCAAATTAAAGAAAACTAGCAATTTAACAAAAATAAAAAGGGAAAACTGTGTCAAACTGTGTAATTTGGGGAAGTTTGCCCAACTTTCAATATGAAAATGACTAAAATAACAACCTGAAAAATTTGCAATTGAAAAATTTGAAATTCTTACAAATAAAAACTGAAGAAAAGTCGCAAATTTGACAAATTTAAAAAACTGTAAAAATAAAAACTGCCCTTTTAAAAAGACTTAAACGGGAAAAGTGAAAAATGTTATTGAAAAAACTGACAATTTTTACAATACCCATCTGACGAAACTAAAAAAATTTAACAATATGAAAATGTCAAACTGTTTTCAAACTGTTTTCATATTGTTTTTTGTCAACTTCCCAATTAAAAATGACTAAAACTAAAAACCCTGAAAAAATGAAATTTGACAATTGACATTTTTTCCCAATACCAAACTGGGGAAAAAACTACCCCTTTGGACTAAATAAACTGTGAAAATAAAAAAACTTAAAATTTTAAAAAATGACTAAAACAAGCAAACTGACAAAATTTTATTGAAAAACTGACAAATTACAATATCAAACTGACGGAATAGTAAATTGAAAAAATGAAACTGCCCAAACTGTGAAAAGAAAATATGAAAAAATTTTCAAACTACATAATGAAAAGGGACAAAAAAAAACAACCTGACAAAATAAAAATTCACAATCTGACATTTTTAAACAATATCATACTGACGAAAAAAAGCAAATTGAAAAAATGAAACTGTGAAAATGAAAAACTGACAATTTTGAAAAGGGCCAAAAAAAAGCAAACGGGAAAAAAATGTTTTTAAAAAAACTGAAAATATTACAATATAAAAAGGGAAAAAAACTGGGAAAATTGACAAAATGAAACTGTAAAACTGAGAAAATTTTAATGGGACGAAGGGCAAATTACAATATGAAAATGAATAAAACTAATATCCGCCCAAAAATCAATTTGACAATCTGCAATTTAAAAATATAAAACGGGGGAAAAAACTAGCAAATTAAAAAAATGAAATGTCAAACGAAAAATAAAAAAATCTGACAAATGAAACTGACAATTTAAAAATGATTTAAACAAGCAAACTGAAAAAAAATGTTATTGAAAAATTTGACAATATTCCCAATATCAAACTGACGAAAACTAGCAATTTAACAATATAAAAAAGGCAAACTATGTAAAACGGGTGTAAATTTTTGTAATTTTGTTAACTTCAATAGGAAAATGACTAAAAACAAAACAACCTGCCCAAAAGGAAATTTTGCCCAACTGACATTTTTACAATAAAAACTGACGAAAACTAGAAAATTTGAAAAATAAAACCTGTCAAACTGAAAAATTTTAATCTGACAGAAAAAAAAAATTACAATATGAAAATGACAAAAACTAATATCCTGGACAAAAATGCAATGACAATCTGAAATCTAAAAATATCAAACTGACGAAAATTTACAAAGGGCCAAAAAAACTGACAAATTTGCCAAAAAAAAAATCTGAAAAATGACAAACGGCAATATGAAAATGATTGAAAAAACCCCCCCTGACAATTCCCAATTGAAAAACCGAAAATTCTTACATAAACAAACTAAAAAAAACCTAGAAAAATTGACAAAAGAAAACTTTTGAAATAAAAAATCTATAAATTTTAAAAATGACTTAAACAAGCAAAGTGAAAAAATTTTAAAAATGAAAATATTACAATATCAAACTGACGAAAAACTAGCTTTTTAAAACAATATAAAAATGTAAAACTGTGTAAAAATTGTGTATATTGAAGTTTGTCAATTTACAATATAAAAATGACAAAAAACTAAAACCTGACAAAATGAAATTGAAAATTTGAAATTTTTTACAATATCAAACTGAAAAAAAGTCGCAAATTGACTAATGAAACTGTAAAAAATAAAAAATTTGAAAATTTTTGAAAATGACTTAAACAAAAAAGTGAAAAAAAATTAGGAAAAAACTGACAATTTTTACAAAAATTCAAAACACGAAAACTAAAAATTTTAAAACAATATGAAAGGGTAAAAACGGGGGTAAAACTGTGTCATTTTTGTAATTTTGTCAACTTACAAGGGGGAAAATGACAAAAATAAAAAACCTGACAAAATCCCCCCCCCAATTTGACAAATTAAAATTTTCTTAAAATATCAAACTGAAGAAAATTTCGAAAATTTGACTAAAAATAAAAAAAACTGTTTAAAATGAAAAAACTGAAAAAATTTTTGAAAAAAAAAAAACTTAAAAAAGCAAAGTTTGACAAAATTTGGGTTAAAAAAAAATTAAAAAAAAACCAAACTGGGGAAAAAAAAAATTTTCCCCCAAAAAAATAAAAATTAACCGACGGGAAAAAAATTAGGCCAATTTTAAACAAAAATGAAAAAATTGGGTCAAACTGTGTCAAACTGTGCCCTTTGTAAGTTTGTCAATTTACAATAGGGAAAATGACTAAAACTAACAACCGACAAAATGAAATTTGACAATCTGACTTTTACAATCCCAAAACGGGAAAAAACTAGCAAATTCAAAATAAAACCCGTAAAAATTTAAAAACTTACAATTTAAAAATGATAAAAAAAAGGAAATTACAAAAGGTTTTTGGGAACAAACTGAAAATATTACAATATAAAGCGAGAACTAGAAAATTTGAAAAAGAAACTGTAAACTGTGAAAATGAAAATATGAAAAAAACGAAAAACTTACTTTAATAAAAATTTACTAAAACAAAAACCTGACAAAATGCAATTCACATCGGGACTTTCTTAAAATATCATTGAGGGGGATAAAAAAAAAAAGGGGGGGGGGGGGGAAATTAAAAAAATAAAAACTTGCCAATGAAAAAAAAAAAAATTTTTTTTTTGGGGGAAAAAAAAAATAAAACTAAAAAAGCAAACTGACAAATTATTATTGACAATCTGACATTCTTACAATATCAAACTGGCGAAAACTAGCAAATTGACAAAATGAAACTGTCAAACTGTAAAAATGAAAATCTGACAAAATGACAAACTGACAATTTGAAAATGACTTAAACAAGCAAACTGACAAAATGTTATTGACAAACTGACAATATTACAATATCAAACTGACGAAAACTAGCAATTTAACAATATGAAAATGTCAAAACTGTGTCAAACTGTGTCATTTTGTAAGTTGTAACTTACAATATGAAAATGACTAAAACTAATATCCTGACAAAATGCAATTGACAATCTGACAATCTAACAATATCAAACTGACGAAAACTAGCAAATTGACAAAATGAAACTGACAAACTGTCAAAATAAAAATCTGACTAAATGACAAACTTACAATATGAAAATGACTAAAACAAACAACCTGACAAAATGCAATCTGACAATCAGACATTCTTACAAAATCAAACTGACGAAAACTAGCAAATTGACAAAATGAAACTGTCAAACTGAGAAAATATTAATCTGACAAAATGACAAACTGACAATATGAAAATGATTGAAACTAACAACCTGACAAAATGTTATTGACAAACTGACAATCTAACAATATCAAACTGACGTAAACTAGCAAATTAACAATATGAAACTGTCAAACTGAGAAAATGCAAATCTGACAAAATGACAAACTGACAATATGAAAATTACTAAAACTAACAACCTGACAAAATGCAATTCACAATCTGACATTCTTACAATATCATACTGACGAAAAAAAGCAAATTGAAAAAATGAAACTGTGAAAATGAAAAACTGACAATTTGAAAATGACTTAAACAAGCAAATGACAAAATGTTATTGACAAACTGACAATATTACAATATCAAACTGACGAAAACTAGCAAATTAACAAAATGAAGCTGTCAAACTGAGAAAATGAAAATCTGACAAAATGACAAACTAAACAATATAAAATAAAACAATAAAAAGACAAAATGCAATGGACAATCTGACATTCTTACAATTTTTAAACTGACGTAAACTAGCAAATTGACAAAATGAAACTGTGAAAATGAAAAAATTACAATTTAAAAAAAAAAGCAAACTGACAATATTACTATTTTAAACTGACAAAACTAGCAAATTGACAAAATGAAACTGTGAAAATGAAAAACTAACAATTTAAAAAAAAGCAAACTGACAATATTACAATATTAAACTGACAAAACTAGCAAATTGACAAAATAAAACTGTGAAAATGAAAATCTTACAATTTGAAAATGACTTAAACAAGCAAAGTGACAAAATGTTATTGACAAACTGACAATATTACAATATCATACTGACGAAAACTAGCAATTTAACAATATGAAAATGTCAAACTGTGTCAAACTGTGTCATATTGTAAGTTTGTCAACTTACAATATGAAAATGACTAAAACTAACAACCTACAAAATGCAATTGACAATCTGAAATTATTACAAAATGAAACTAACGAAAAGCAGCAAATTAACAAAATGAAACTGTCAAACTGTGAAAATGAAAATCTGACAAAATGACCAACTTACAAATTGAAAATGATTAAAACTAACAACCTGACAAAATACAATTGACAATCTGACATTCTTACAATACCAAACTGACGAAAACTTGCAAATTGACAAAATGAAACTGTGAAAATGAAAATCTATCAATTTGAAAATGACTTAAACAAGCAAAGTGACAAAATGTTATTGACAACTGACAATATTACAATATCAAACTGACGAAAACTAGCAATTTAACAATATGAAAATGTCAAACTGTGTCAAACTGTGTCATATTGTAAGTTTGTCAACTTACAATATGAAAATGACTAAAACTAACAACCTGACAAAATGCAATTGACAAATTGAAATTCTTACAATATCAAACTGAAGAAAAGTCGCAAATTGACTAAATGAAACTGTGAAAATGAAAAACTGACAATTTGAAAATGACTAAAACAAGCAAACTGACAAAATGCAATTGACAATCTGACAATCTAACAATATCAAACTGGCGAAAACTAGCAAATTGACAAAATGAAACTGTCAAACTGTAAAAATGAAAATCTGACAAAATGACAAACTGACAATTTGAAAATGACTTAAACAAGCAAACTGACAAAATGTTATTGACAAACTGACAATATTACAATATCAAACTGACGAAAACTAGCAATTTAACAATATGAAAATGTCAAACTGTGTCAAACTGTGTCATATTGTAACGTTGTTAACTTACAATATGAAAATGACTAAAACTAAACAACCTGACAAAATGCAATTGACAATCTGACATTCTTACAATATCATACTGACGAAAAAAAGCAAATTGAAAAAATGAAACTGTGAAAACAAACTGTCAAAATAAAAATCTGACAAAATGACAAACTGACAATATGAAAATGATTGGAACTAACAACCTGACAAAATGCAATTGACAAACTGACATTCTTACATAACAAACTAAAGAAAACTAGCAAATTGACAAAATGAACTGTGAAAATGAAAATCTATCAATTTAAAAATGACTTAAACAAGCAAAGTGACAAAATGTTATTGACAAACTGACAATATTACAATATCAAACTGACGAACACTAGAATTAACAATATGAAAATGTCAAACTGTGTCAAAACTGTGTCATATTGTAAGTTTGTCAACTTACATATGAAAAATGACTAAAACTAAACAACCTGACAAAATGCAATTGACAATGACATCTTACAATCCCAAAAACTGAGGAAAACTGCCAATTGACTAAATGAAACTGTGAAAATGAAAACTTACAATTTGAAAATGACTAAAACAAGCAAACTGACAAAATGTTATTGACAAACTGACAATATTACAATATCAAACTGACGAGAACTAGTAAATTGACAAAATGAAACTGTCAAACTGTGAAATGAAAATATGACAAAATGTCAAACTTACATAATGAAAATGACTCAAAACTAACAACCTGACAAAATGAAATTGAAAAACTGGACAAATCTAACAATATCAAACTGACGCAAAAAATAGCAGAATTAACAAAATGAAAGCTGTCTCAAAATGCAGAAAATCGAAATATCGGAGGAAAATGACAAACTAACAATAAATAATTAAAACAACAAAAAGGACAAAATGCAAATGGTTACATCTGGACATTCTACAATTTTAAAATGACTTCCCGTAAAACTAGCAAAATTGACAAAATGAACTGGTGAAAATGAAAAAAATTACAATTTTTAAAAAAAAAGCAAAAACTGACAATATACTATTTTAAAACTGACAAAACTAGCAAATAAAATATGAAAACTGTAAAACTGAGAAAATGCAAAATCTGACAAAAATGCCATAACTGACAATGATGAAAATTACTAAAACTAACAACCTGACAAAATGCCAATTTCCAATCTGGACATTCCTAAATCTCATATTGCACGGAAAAAAAGCAAATGAAAAATGTAACTGTGAAAATGAAAAACTGACAAATTGAAAATGAACTTAATAACAAGCAAATTGACAAAAGTTATTGACAAACTGACAATATTACAATATCAAACTGACGAAAAACTAGCAAATGTAACAAAAGAAGCTAGTCAAAAATGAGAAAATGAAAAATCTGACAAAATGAGCAAACAACAAGATTATATAATAAAACAATTAAAAAAGACAAAATGCAATGGACAATCGACATTCTCTCCATTTTTAAAATCCAAAACCTTGACGTAAATAAGCAAATTGGCAAAATGAAACTGTGAAAATGAAAAATACAATTTAAAAAAAAAAAGCAAAGTGACAATATCACTATTTTAAACTGACAAAACTATCAAATTAACAATATGAAACTGTCAAACTGAGAAAATGCCAAAATCGACAAAATGACAACACGACAATATGAAAATTACCTAAAATTAAACAAACCTGACAAAATGCAATTTCACAAATCTGACATTCTTACAATATCATACTGACGAAAAGACGCAAATTGAAAAAAATGAACACTGTGAAAAGAAAAACTGACAATGAAAATGACTAAACAAGCAAACTGACAAATTGTATTGACAATATGACATGCTTTACAATATCAAACTGAAGAAAACTAGCAAATATACCAAAAATGAAACCGTGAAAATGAAAAAATACAATTTTAAAAAAAGCCAAACTGACAATATTACAATATTAAAATGACAAATAACTTGCAAAAATTGACCAAAATGAAACTGTCAAACTGAGAAAATAATAATCTGACAGAATGACAAACTTACAATATGAAAATGACAAACTAATATCCTGACAAAATGCAATTGGACAAAGAATTCTTACAAAACAAACTAAGAAAACTAGCAAAATTGACAAAATAAAACTGTGGAAATGAAACTACCAATTTGAAAATGACTTCTTTAACCAAGCAAAGTTACAAATGTTATGACAAACTGAAATAGTACAATATCATACTGACGAAAACTAAGCAATTTAACAATATGAAAATGTCAAAACTGTGTCAAACGGTTCAATTGTAAGTTTGTCAACTTTAAAAATATGGAAACGACTAAAAATAAACAACACTGGAAAAAATGCAATTGACAAATCGGACATTCTTCAATACAAACTGGCGAAAACTAGCAAAATTGGACAAAAAGAAAAACTGTCAAACTGCTAAAAAGTAAAATCTGGACAAAATGACAAACTGACAATTTGAAATGACTCGTCTAAACAAGCAAAACGGACATTTTGTGTTATGACAATCTGACATTCTTACAATATCAAACTGACGAAAACTAGCAAATATACCAAAATGAAACCGTGAAAATGAAAAAAACTGACAACTTTGAAAATGACCTAAAAAACAAGCATACTGACAAAAATGTTATTAAAAACTGACAATATTACCATATCAAACTGACCCCAATAAACTAGCAAATTAACAAAAAAAAACAGTCAAAACTGTTGAAAATGAAAAACTACTAAATGACAAACTTACAAATATGAAATGACTAAAACAAAACAACCTGACAAAAATGCATCTGACAATCAGACATTCTTACAAAATCAAACTGACGGAAAACCTATGCAAATTGACAAAATGAAACTGTGAAAATGAAAAAAAAAAAAAAAACTTACAATTTTAAAAAAAGCAAACTGGACTATTTACCAATATCAAACTGGACAAAAACTTGCAACTCGACAAAATGAAACTGTCAAACTGAGAAAATATTAATATGACAGAATGACAAACTTACAATATGAAAATGACTAAAACTAATATACTGCAAAATGAAAACTGTTCAAAATGTAAAAATGAAAAATTGACAAAATGACAAACTGACAAATGAAAATGATTGAAACTAACAACTGACAAAATGCAATTGACAAAATGACATTTCTTACATAAACAAATAAGAAAACTAGCAAATTGACAAAATTAAAAACTGTGAAAACGAACATCTTACAATTTGAAAAGGACTTAAACAAGCAAAGTGACTAAAATGTTATTGACAAACTGACAATCTTAACAATCTCAAACGACGAAAAAACTAGCAAATTAACAAAATTGAAGCTGTCAAACTGAGAAAATGAAAAATCTTGACAAAAAAATGACAAACTAACAATTATATAATAAAACAACAAAAGACAAAATGCAATGGACCAATCTGACATTCTTACAATTTTTAAACTGACGTAAACTAGCAAATTGACAAAATGAAACTGTGGGAAGATGAAAAAAATTACAATTTAAAAAAAAGCAACACTGGGACAATATTAATATTTAAACTACAAAACTAGCAAAATTAACAATATGAAATGTCAAACTGAGGAAAATGCAAATCTGACAAAATGAGACAAAACTGACAATATGAAAATTACTAAAACTAACAACCTGACAAAATGCAATTTTCACAATCTGACATTCTTACACTAATCATATTGACGAAAAAAAAGCAAATTGAAAAAATGGGAAACTGTGAAACTGAAAAAAACTGACAATTGAAAAATGACTTAAACCAAGCAAAGTGACAAAATGTTATGACAAATGACAAATTACAATATCAAACTGATGAAAACTAGCAAATTAACAAAATGAAGCTGTCAAACTGAAAAAATGAAATAATATGACAAAATGACAAACTAACAATATATAATAAAAACAATAAAAAAGACAAAAGGCAATGGACAATCTGACATTCTTACAATTTTTAAACTGACGTAAACTAGCAAATTGACAAAATGAAACTGTAAAAGGAAACAATTACACTTTTATAAAAAAAAAGATAACTGACAATATTACTATTTTAACACATGACAAAACTAGCAAATTAACAATATGAAACCTGTCAAAACTGAGAAAAACGCAATCTGACAAAATGACAAACTGAAATATGATAATTACTTAAAACTAACAACCTGACAAAAATGCAACACAATCTGACATTTTACAATACATACTGACGAAAAAAAACAAAGCAAATTGAAAAAATGAAACGTGAAAATGAAAAAACTGACAATTTGAACAATGACTATAACAAGCAAAAACTGACAAATGTGTATTGACAATCTGGACATTCTTAACATATCAAACTGACGAAACTAGCAAATATACCAAATGAAACCGTTTGGAAAATGAAAATTACAATTTTTAAAAAAAAGCAAAACGACAATATTACAATATTAAAACTGGACAAACTTGCAAATTGACAAAATGAAATGTCAAACTGAAAAATCTTTAATCTGACAGAATGACAAAACTACAATATGAAAATGACAAACTAATATCCTGACAAAATGCAATTGACAAAAACTGGACATTCTTACATTAAACAAACTAAAGAAAACTAGCAAAATGACAAAAAAAACTGTGAAAATGAAAATCTTACCCTTTTTTTGAAAATGACGTAAACAAGCAAAAAGTTACAAAATGTTATGGACAACTGACAATATTTCAATATCATACTGACGAAAACTAGCAAGTGTATACAATATGAAAATTTCAAAAAACTGTGTGCAAACTGTGTCATATGTAAGTTTGTCAACTACAATATGAAAAATGACCCAAAACTAACCAACCTGACAAAATGGCAATTACAATCTGACATCTTACATTAACACCCAAACCGAGGGAAACTAGCAAATTTGAATAAATGAAACGTGCAAAAATTGCAAAATATGACAAACAATGTCAAACTTACATCACTGAAAAATGACCTACAAAAAACAACCTGACAAAATGCAATCTGAACAATCAGACATCTTACAAATCAAACTGAAGAAAAAACTAAGCAAATTGACAAAAATGAAAACTGTCCAACTGAGAAAATATTAATGTGGACCGAATGACAAACCAAAAACTCCAATATTGAAAAGGACTAAAACGAATATCTGACAAAAGGCGTGCAATTGACAATCTGACAATCTAAACAATAGCAACACTGGCAAAAAACTAGCAAATTGACAAAATGAAACTGTCAAACTGAGAAAAAATTAATCTGACAGAATGACAAACTTACAATATGAAAATGACTAAAACTAATATCAAACTGACAAAAACAATTGACAATCTGACAATCTTAACAATGTCAAACTGCGAAAACTAGCAAATTGACAAAATGAAACTGTAAACTAAAAATGAAAATCTGACAAAATGACAACCGACATTGAAAATGATTGAAACTAACAACCTGACAAAATGACAAATTGACAAACTGACATTCTTACATAAACAAAACTAAAGGAAAACTAGCAAATTGACAAAATGAAACTGTGAAAATGAAAATCTACCAATTTGAAATGACTTCTTCTAAACAGCAAAGTGACAAAAAGGTGATTGACAAATGACAATATTACCACAGATCATACTGACCGAAAACTAGCATTTAACAATATGAAAATGTCAAACTGTGTCAAACTGTGTCATATTGTAAGCTTTCGTCAACTTACAATATGAAAATGGGACTCTAAAACTAAACAACCAGACAAAAATGCAATTGACAATCTGACATTGTTACAATACAAAACTGAGGAAAACTAGCCAAATTGACTAAAAGATAACTGTGAAATGAAAAACTTACAATTTGAAAATGACTAAAAACAAGCAAAACTGACAAAATGTATTGGGACAAACTGACCAATATTACAATATCAAACTGACGAGAACTAGTAAAACTGACAAAATGAAACTGTTCAAACTGTGAAAAATGAAAATATGACAAAATGTCAAACTTACATATGAAAATGGACCTAAAACAACAACCCGACAAATATGCAATTCACAATCTGGACATTCTTACAATATCATATGACGAAAAAAAGCAAATTACGAAAAATGAAAACGTGAAAATGAAAAACTGACAAGTTCAAAATGGACCTAAAACAAGCAAACTGGACAAAATGTTATTAAAAAACTGACCAAAGACAATATCAAAACTGACAAAAACTAGCAAATTGACAAAATGAAACTGGCAAACTGAGGAAAATATTGATCTGACAGAATGACACAACTTACAATATTGAAAATGGGACCCTAAAACTAATATCCTGACAAAATGCAATGACAACTGACAATCTAACCATATTCAAATGGCGAAAACTAGCAAACTGAGCGAACAACTAGCAAATTGACAAAATGAAAAATGTCAAAACTGGTAAAAATGAAAATCTGACCAAAATGACAAAACTGACAATTTGAAAATGACTTAACGCAAGGCAAACTGAACAAAATGTTTATTGACAAATCTGACAATATTACAAATCAAACTGACGAAAACTAGTTAATTTAAAATTGAGAAAATGTGAAACTTGTGTCAAACTGTGTCATATTGTAAGTTTGTTAAACGTACAATATGAAAATGGACTAAAAACTTACAACCTGACAAAATGCAATTGACAATCTGACATTCTTACAAACTACAAACTGACGAACACTAGCAAATTGACAAAATGAAACTGTCAAACTGAGAACAATATTAATCTGACTAAGAATGGACAACAATGTTTTTGTTTTTGTTTTCACCAAAAATTTATGAAAATGACCCCTAAAACTACTATCATGAACAAAATGCCAATTGACAATCTGACAACTAACATTATCAAACTGAGAAAACTAGCAAATTGACAAAATGAAAACTGACAAACTGTTTAAAAATGAAAATCTGACCAAAATTGACAAACTGGACAATATGGAAAAATGATTTGAAAACTAACACCTGACAAAATGTCAATTGACAAACTGACCATCTTACAGAAACAAACTAAAGAAAATTAGCAAATGACAAAAGGAAACTGTGAACAGGAAATCTGACAATTGAAAATGAATTAAACAAGCAAAGTGACAAAATGGTATTGTGACAAGCTGACAACTATTACCAATATCCATACTTGACGAAAATTAAGCAATTGTCACAATATGAAAAATGTCAAACGTGTCAAACTGTGTCATATGTAAGTTTGTCAAACTTACAATATGAAAATGACTAAAAACAAACAACCTGGACAAAATGCAATTCACAATCTGAATTCTTACAATATCATACTGACCCCCTCGAAAAAACAAATGAAAAAATGAAACTCGTGAAAATGAAAAAACTCGGACAATTTAAAATGACTAAAACAAGCCCAACACTGACAAATTATTATTGACAATCTGACATTCTTACAATATCAAAACTGACGAAAACTAGCAAATTGACAAAATGAAAATGTCAAACTGAGACAAATATTAATCTGACAGAATGACAAACTTACCACTATGAAAATGACCTAAAAATAATATCCTGACAAAATGCAATTGACAATCTGACAAATCTAACAATATCAAATGGCGAAAAAACTAGCAAATAACTGGCGAAACTAGCAAATGACAAAATGAAAACTGTCAAAACTGTAATAAAATGAAATCTGACAATGCACAAACTGACAATTGAAAAATGACATTAAACAGCAAACTGACAAACTGTTATTGAAAAAACTGACAATATTACAATATCAAATACTGACGCGAAAACTAGTTAATTTAACAATATGAAAATGTCAAACTGTGTCAAACTGTGTCATATGTGTTAAGTTTGTAACTTACAATAGAAAATGACGAAAAACTAACAACCTGACAAACATGCAATGACAATCTGACATTCGTTACACATACCCAACGAGGAAAACAGCAAATTGGACTAAATGGAAACTGTGAAAATGAAAAACTTACCAATTGAAATGACTAAAACAAGCAAACTGACAAAATGTATTGATAAAAATGAAAGATTACAATATCAAACTGATTAGAATAGCCAAATTGACAAAATGAAACTGCAAACCTGTAAATAAAAATGAAAATCGACAAAAAATGACAAAATGACAAACTGACAATTTGAAAAATGACGTGTAAAACAAGCAAAACTGACCAAAATGTATTGACAAACTGACATTCTTACAATATCAAACTGACGAAAACCAGCAAATCTCACCCAATGAAACCGTTGAAAATGAAAAAACTAACAATTTGAAAATGACTAAAAACAAGCAAACTGACAAAATGCAATCTGACCAATCAGGACATTCGTACAAAAATCAACCTGACGAAAACTAGCACTTGACAAAATGAAAGTGTGAAAATGAAAAAATTACAATTTTTAAAAAAAGCAAACTGACAATAGTACAATATTCAAACTGACAAAACTTTCAAAATTGACAAAATGAAAACGTCAAACTGCAGGGAAAAATATAATCTGACAGAAAATGACGAAAACTTAATTATGAAAATGACTAAAACATAACAACTACAAAATGCAATTGACAATCTGAAAATTTGAACACTGGACCGAAAAGCGCAAAATTAACAAAATGAAAACTCGTTAACCTGTGAAAATGAAAATCTGACAATATGAAAACTTACAAATATGAAAATGATTGAAACAAACAAAAGTGACAAAATGTTATGACCAAATGACAATATTACAATATCAAAACTGACGAAAAACTAGCAATTAACAATATGAAAATGTACAAACTGTGTCCAAAACTGTGTATATATTATAAGGTATGTCAACTTACAATATGAAAATGACTAAAACTAACAACCTGACAAAATGCAATTGACAAATGACATTCTTTACCAATATCAAACGACGAAAACTAGCAAATGACTAAATGGAACACTGTGAAAATGAAAAACTTTACAATTTGAAAATGACTAAAAAAACAAGCAAATGACAAAAATGTTATTAGCAAACTTACAATATTACAATATCAAACTGGACGAGGAAACTAGCAAATTGACCAAACTGAAAATGTCAAACTGTGAAATGAAAAATATGAACGAAAATGTCAAACTTACTAATGAAAATGACTAAAACAAACAAACCTGACAAAATGCATTCACAATCTGACAATTCTAACATATCATACTGACGAAAAAAAAAGCAAATTGAAAAAATGAAAAACTGTGAAAATGAATAATGACAATTCGAAAATGACCCAAAACAAGCAAACTGACAAAATTGTATGACAATCTGGACATTATTACAATATCCAAACGACGAAAATTAGACAAATTACCCAAATGAAACTGTGAAAAGAAAAATGGGACAATTTGAAAATGACCCTTAAAACTAAAACAAGCAAATGAAAAAATGTTATTAAAAACTGACAATTTACAATATCAAAACACTTGACAAAAACTAGCAACAGTGACAAAATTAACTGTCAAACCTGAGAAAAAATTAATCTTGACAGAATGACATAACTTACAAATGAAAATGACTAAAATAAATATCCTGACAAAAATGCCAATTGACAATCTGACAATCTAACAATATCAAACTGGCGGAAACACTAGCAAATGACCAAAATGAAAACTGTCAAAACTGCAAAATGAAAATCGACAAAATGACAAACTCAGACAATTTGGAAAAAGGGACCTAAACAAGCAAACTGGACACAAATGTTTTGACAAACGACAATATTACAATAGTCAAACTGACGAAAACTAGTAATTTAAACAATATGAAAATGTCAAAACTGTCCGGCAAACTGTGTCACTTGTAAGTTTGTAATTACAATGAAAATGACTAAAAATTAACAACCTGGGACAAAATGCAATTGACAATCTGACATTCTTACAATACCAAACTGACGAAAACTAGCAAATTGACAAAAATGAAAAACAAACTGTACAAACTGAGAAAATAATAATCTGACAGAATGACAAACTTACATTATGAAAATGACTAAAACTAATATCCTGACAAAATGCATTTGACAATCTGACAATCTAACAATATCAAACTGGCGAAAACTAGCAAACTGGCGAAAACTAGCAAATTGACAAAATGAAACTGTCAAAACTGTAAAAATGAAAATCTGACAAAATGACAAACTGACAATTGAAAATGACTTAAACAAGCAAACTGGACAAAATGTTTATTGACAAATGACAATATTACAATATCAAACTGACGAAAAACTAGTAATTTAAACAATATGAAAATGTGAAATCTGTGTCAAACTGGGCTCACGATTGTAAGTTAGTTAACTTACAATATGGGAAAATGAGGGGGGAACCTAAAAACTAACAACCTGACCAAAAGCAATTGACAATCTGACATTCTTACAATTACCAAACTGACGAAAACACTAGCAATGACAACAATGAAACTGTCAAATTGAGAAAATATTAATCTGACAGAATGGACCAACTTACAATATGAAAATGACTAAAACTAATATCCTGACAAAAATGCAATTGACAATTGGACAATCTAACAATATCCAAACTGACGAAAACTAGCAAATTGACAAAATGAAAATGACAACTGCTAAAATGAAAACTTCTGACAAAATTGACAAATGACAATATGAAAAATGATTGAAACTAACACCTGACAAAATGCAATTGACAAAAACTGACATTCGTACAAACCAAACTGAGGAAAACTAGCAAATGGACTAAATGAAACTGTGAAAATGAAAAAACTTACAATTTGAAAAATGACTGTAAAACAAGCAAACTGACAAAATGTTATTGATAAAAACTGACATATTGACAATATCAAACTGATGCAGAATAGGCAAATTGGACAAAATGAAAAACTGTCAAACTGTAAAAATGAAAAATCTGTCAAAATGACAAACTGACAAATTAGAAAAAGACTTAAACAAGCAAATCTGCCCAAAATGTTATTGACAAACTGACATTCTTACAATATCAAAAACGACGACCGAAAACTAGCAAATACCAAATGAAACCGGAAAATTGAAAAAATCCTAAACAATTTGAAAAAAAATGACTCACCTCTAAAATCAAGCAAACTGACAAAATGCCAATCTGACAATACAGACATTCTTACAAAAATCAAAATGACGAAAACTAGCAAATTGACAAAATGAAAGTGGTGAAAATGAAAAACTTACAATTTTAAAAATAAAGCAAACTGACAATATTACAATATAAACTGGACAAAAACTTTCAAAATTGACAAAATGATAAGTGTAAACTGAGAAAAATATTAATCTGACAGAATGACAAAACTTACATTATTGAAAATGGACTAAAACTTAACAACCACAAAATGCAATTGAACAATCTGAAATTTGAAAAGACGAAAAGCAGGCAAAATAACAAATGAAAACTGTCAAACCTGTGAAAATGAAAAGCTGACAAAATGACCAACTTACAAATTGTTGAAACTGAGTGAACAAGCGAAAGTGACAAATGTTATTGACAAACTGACAAAGTTACAATATAACTGACGAAAACTAGCAATTTAACAATATGAAAATGTTCAACTGTGTCAAACTGTGTTCATATTGTAAAGTTTGTCAACTTACCATATGAAAATGACTAAAACTAACAACCTGGACAAAAGCAATTGGTCAATCTGACATTCTAACAATACCAAACCTGAGGATAAACTAGCAAAATTGACAAAATGAACTGTGGAAATGGAAATCTAACAATTTGAAAAAATGACCTTAAACAAACAAAGTGACAAAAGTTATTGACACAACTGACATTCTAACAATTATCCAAAATGACGAAAACTTAGCAATTTACAAATGAAAATGTCAAACTGTGTCAACTGTGTCATATTATAAGTATGTCAACACAATATGAAAATAACTAAAACTAACAACCTGTCCGACAAAATGCATGACAATTGACATTCTTACAATATCAAACTGAAGAAAAATCGGCAAAATTGACTAAATGACAACTGTGAAAATGAAAAACTTACAATTGAAACTGACCTCTCATAAAACAAGCAAACTGACAAAATGTTTATTTGTAAAACTACAAATTACAATATCAAACTGACGAGAGAACTTAGAAAACAAAATTGACAAAATGAAACTGTCACTGTGATTGGAAAAGGGAAATATGACGAAATGGCAAACTACATAATGAAAATGACTAAAACAAACAACCTGACAAAATGCAATTCACAATTGACTTTCTACAATATCATACTGACGAAAAAAAAGCAAATTGAAAAAAATGAAACTGAAAAATGAAAAAATGAAAATTTGAAAATGGACCTAAAACAAGCAAACTGACAAATGTTATTAAAAAACTGAAATATGCAATATCAATGACAAAAACTAGCAAATTGACAAAATGAAACTGTCAACTGAGAAAAATTATTTATCTGACAGATGACAAACACTTACAATATGAAAATGACTAAAAACTAATATCTGAACAAAATGCAATTGACAATCTGACAATCAACCAATATCAAATACTCGGCGAAAAACTAGGCAAATTGACAAAATGAAACTTGTCAAAACTGTAAAAAGGAAAATCTGACAAAATGACAAACTGACAATTTGAAAAGACCCTTAAACAAGCAAAACTGACAAAATGTTATTGACAAACTGACCAATATTACAATATCAAACTGGACGAAAAAAATAATTTAACAATATGAAAATGTGAAACTGTGTCAAAACTGGTCATATTGTAAGTTTGTTAACGTTAACAATATGAAATGACTAAACTAACAACCTGACAAACATGCAATGACAAATCTGACATTCCTTACAATATCCAAAACTGACGGAACACTAGCAAATTGGACAACATGTAACTGTTCAAATGAGAAAATATTAATCTGACAGAATGACAAAACTAACCAATAGAAAATACCTAAAACTAATATCCTGACAAACTGCAATTGGACAATCTGACAATCTAAAACAATATCAAACTGACGAAAAACTAGCAAATTGACAAAATGAAACTGACAAACTGTGAAAAAGGAAAAATTTTCTTGACCCCCCCAAAATGGACAAATGACAATAAGAAAAGAGTGAAACTAACAAACCTGACACAATGCAAGTGAAACAAACCCACTGACATTCTTACATAAACAAACTAAAGAAAACTAGCAAATTGACCCAAAATGAAATTGTGGAAAATGAAAATCTTACAATTTGAACATGTACTTAAAACAAAGCAAAGTGACAAAAAATGTTAGGACAAGCTGACAATATAACAATATCATACTGACAAAACTGCACTTTAACAATAGAGAGAAAAAAATGTCAAACCTGTGTCAAACAGGGTCATATTGTAAGTTTGTCAACTTACAATATGAAAATGACCGAAAACTAACAACCTGACAAAATGCAATGACAATCTGACATTCTTACAATACTAACTGAAGGAAGGAAACTAGAAAATTGACTTAAATGAAACTGTGAAAAAGACAAAACTTACAATTTGAAAATTACTAAAACAAGCAAACTGACAAAATGTTATTGATAAAATTGACAATATTACCAATATCAAAACTGATTAGAACAGGCAATGGAACAAAATGAAACTGTCAAACTGTAAAAATGAAAATCTGACAAAATGGACAAACTGCAATTCGAAAAATGACTTTAAACAAAGCAAAACTGACAAAATGTTATTGGACAAACTGACTTCTTACAATATCAAACTGCACGGAAAAACTAGCAATATCTACCCAAAGGAAACCGGGGAATATGAAAAACTAACAATTTGAGTAAATGACATTTAAAACAAGCAAACTGACAAAATGCAATCTGACAATCAGACATTCTTACAAAATCAAACTGACGAAAACTAGCAAATGACAAAATGAAAGTGGAAAATGAAAAACTTACAAACCCTTTTAAAAAAGAAAAACTGACAATATTACAATATAAAACTGCACAAAAAACTTTTCAAATTGACAAAATGAAACTGTCAATCTGAAAAAATATTAATCTGGATAGAATGACAAACTTACTTATTATGGAAAAATGACTAAAACTAACAAAACCTACAAAATGCAATTGACAATCTGAAATTTGAAACTGCACGAAAAGCAAAGCAAATTAACAAAATGAAAACTGTCAAACTGTGAAAATGAAAAATCTGACAAAATGACCAACTTACAAATTGAAAATGATTGAAACAAGCGAAGTGACCAAAATGTTATTGACAAACTACTGGCAATATTACAATATCAAACTGACGAAAACTAGCAATTTAACAATATGAAAATGTCAAACTGTGTCAAACTGTGTATATGGTAAGTGTTCAAACTTACAATATGAAAATGACTAAAACAACAACCTGACAAAAATTGCAATTGACCAATCTGACATTCTAACAAATACCAACTGAGGAAAACTAGCAACATTGACAAAAGGAAAGTGTGGAAGGGAAATGGAAATCTTACAATATTGAAAATGACTTAAACAAACAAAGTGACAAAATGTTATGACAAACTGCACAATATTAGAATATCGAACTGACGAAAAACACAAAAATAGCAATAATCAATATGAAAATGTCAAACTGTGTAAACTGTGTAATATTAAAGTATGTAAACTTACAATTATGAAAATGACTAAAAACAACAACCTGACTAAAGCAATTGACAAATTGACATTCTTAGAATATCAAACTGAAGAAAAAAAGCAAATTGACTAATGAAAACTGATGAAAATGAAAAACTTACAATTGAAAATGGACTCAAAACAAGCAAACTGACAAAATGTTATTGTCAAACTTACAATATTACAATATCAAACTGACGAGAACTAGCAAATTGACAAAATGAAAACTGTCACAAACTGTGAAAATGGAAAATATGACGAAAACGTCAAACTTACAAATGGAAAAGGGACTAACTAAAACAAACAAACTGACACAAATGCAATTCACAATCGACCTCCTAAACAATATCATACTGACGAAAAAAAAGCAAATTGAAAAAAATGAAACTGTGACAAATGGAAAAAACTGACACATTGAAAAATGACCAAAACCAAGCAAACTGACAAATTGTTATGACAATCTGACATTTTACAATATCAAAAACTGATCGAAAAACTAGCAAATTCAGTTACCAAATGAAACTGTGGGAAAAATGAAAAAAAACGACAATTTGGAAAATAAAAAAAAAAAAGTGACTCCTAAAAACAAGCAAACTGACAAACCATGTTCATTAAAAACTGACAATATGACATATCAAACTGACAAAAAACTAGCCAAAGTGACAAATGAAACGTCAACCTGAGATGAAAATATTAATCTGACAGAATGACAAAATTACAATATGAAAATGACTAAAACTAAAATCCTGACAAAATGCAATGACAATTCTGACAATCTAACAATATCAAACAGGACGAAAACTAGCAACATTGACAAAATGAAACTGACAAACTGTTAAAAAATGAAAATCTGACAAATTACAAAACTGACAATATGAAAAATGATTGAAACTAACAAACTGACAATAATGCAATGACAAACTGACATTCTTACATAAACAAACTAAAGAAAACTAGCAAATTGACAAAATGAAACTTGAAAATGAAAATTTACAATTTGAAAATGATCGAAACAAGCAAAGTGACAAAATGTTATTGACAAACTGACAATCTAACAATATCAAATGACGAAAACTAGCAAAATAACAAAATGAAGCTGCAAAAACCGGAGAAAATGAAATTCTGACAAAATGACAAACTAAACAATATATAATAAAACAACTAAAAACGACCAAAATTTCAATGGACAATCTGACATCCTACAATTTTTAAATGACCGGAAAACTAGAAACTTGACTAAATGAAACTGTGAAAAGAAAAAACTTACAATTTGAAAATGACTAAAACAAGCAAACTGACAAAAATGTTATTGATAAACTGACACTATTACAATATACATGATTAGAACTAAGCAAATGACCAAATGAAAACTGTCAAACCGTATAAAAATGAAAATCTGACAAAATGACAAACTGACAAATTTGAAAATGACATTAAACAAGCAACTGACAAAATGTATATGACAAACGACATTCTACAATATCAAACTGACGAAAACTAATAGCAAATATACCAAATGAAACCGTTGTGTGAAAATGAAAAAAACTAACAATTTGAAAATGACTTAAACAAGCAAAATAGTGACAAAATAAAACTGACAATATTACAATATCAAACTGACGACAACTAGACAAAATTTTAACAATATGACAATGTCAAACATGTGGACCCAATAAAAAACTGTCAAAAATGACAAATTCACAAGATGAAAATGACTAAAACTAAACAACCTGACAAAATACAATTGACCCCCCCAATATGACCTTCTTTCTATACCAAAACTGACGGAAAAAACTAGCAAATTTGCGCAAATGAAACTGTGAAGAAAGAATAACTTACATTTTGAAAAATGACTTAAACAAGGCAAAACTGACAAAATGTTATTGACAAACTGACAATATTACAATATCAAACTGACGAAAACTAACAAATTAACAAAATGAAGCTGTCAAACTGAGAAACTTAAAATCTGACAAAATGACACAAACTAACAATATATAAAAAACAACAAAAAGACAAAAATGCAATGGACAATCTGACAGCTTACAAGTTTTAAACTGACGTCACCGTAAACTAGAAACATTGACAAAATGAAAACTGTGTAAATGAAATAAAGTTACAATTCAAAAAAAAAAGCAATATTACAGATCAAAAAATGACGAAAACTTAGCAATTGAACAATATAAAAAATGTCAAGACTGTGTCAAACTGTGTCATGTTGTCGTTTGTAAAACTTTACAATATGAAAATGACCAAAACTAACAAACCTGACCAAAATGCAATTGACATCTGACATTTCTTTACAATACCAAACTGACGAAAAATAGCAAATTGACAAATATGAAACTGTCCGAACTGTGACAAATGAAAAATTGGACAACAAAATGTCAAACTTACATTATGAAAATGACTAAAACTAACAACCGCCAAAATGCCATTGCCAAATCTGAAATTTGAAACTACGAAAAGCACAGCAAATTACAAAATGAAACTGTCAAACTGTGAAAATGAAAATCTGACAAAAATGACCAACTTACAAATTGAAAATGATTGAACAAGCGAAGTGACAAAATGTAGTGACAAACGACAATCTTCAATATCAAACTGATTAGAACTAGCAAATTGACAAAATGAAACTGTCTAAACTGTAAAAATGAAAATCTGACAAAATGACAAAATGACAATTTGACATGACTTAAACAAGAAACTGACAAAATGTTATTGACAAACTGACATCTTACAATCTCAAACTGACGAAAAACAGCAAATTACCAAATGGAAACCGTTGAAAAGAAAAAACTACACCAAAATTTGAAAAATGACTTAAACAAGCAAAGTGACAAAATAAACTGACAATATTACACTATCAAACTGACGAAAAACTAGCAATTTAACAATATGAAAATGTCAACACGGTTGAATAAAAAAACTGTCAAAAATGACAAACTTACAATATGTAAAATGACTAAAAACTAACAACTGACAAAATTACAATTGACAATCTGACATTCTTTCTTATAGCACCCCAACTTACGAAAACTAGCAAATGACAAAATGAAACTGTGATGAAAAGGAATAACTACATTTGAAAATGACCGTAAACAAGAAAACTGACAAAATGTTATTGACAAACTGAACTAAGTATCACAATATCAAAACTGGACGAAAAACTAACAATATTAACAACATGAAGCTGTCAATGAGAAAATGAAAATTCTGACAAAATGACAAACTACAAATATATAATAAAAACAACAAAAGACAAAATGCAAGGACATCGACATTCTTACAAGTTTTAAAACTGACGAAAACTTGCAAATTGACAAAATGAAACTGTGTAAATGAAAAAATTACAATTAAAAAAAAAAGCAATATTACAGAATCAAACTGACGAAAAACTAGCAATTTAACAATATGAAAAATGTTAAACTGTTGTAAACTGTTGTCATGTGTAAGTTTGTCAACTTACCAATATGAAAATGACTAAAACTAACCACCTGACAAAATGCAATTGACAATCTGATATTCTTACAATATCAAACTGACGAAAACTAGCAAATTGACACAAAATGAAACTGTCGAACTGTGAAAATGAAAATCTGACCAAAATGTCAAACTTAATTATGAAAATGACTAAAAACTAACAACCTACAAAATGCAATGACAATCTGAAATTTGAAACTGACGAAAAGCAGCAAATAACAAAATGAAATGTAAAACTGTGAAAATGAAAATCGGACAAAATGACCAACTACAAATCGAAATGACTTTGAACAAGCGATAAGTGACCAAAATGTATTGACAAAAGACAATATTACAATAATCAAACTGACGAAACTAAGCATTTAACAATATGAAAAATGTCAAACTGTGTCAAACTGTTGTCATATTGTAAGTTGTCAACTTAACAATATGAAAAATGACTAAAACTAACAACCTGACAAATGCAATTGACAATTGACATTTACAATACCCAACTGAGTGAAAACTAGCAAATTGACAAATGGAACGTGGAAATGGAAATCTACAATTGAAAATGACTGAAACAAACAACGTGACAAAAATGTTATTGAAAAAATGACAATATTACAATATCAAACTGACGAAAATAGCACCATTTATACAATATGAAAATGTTCAAACTGTGTCCAAACTGTGTCAATTGTAAGTATGTCAACTTACAATATGGAAAATGACCTAAAAACTAAAACCTGACAAATAATGCAATGTGACAAATTGACATTCTTTACAATATCAAACTGAAGGAAAACTAGCAAATTGGACTAAATGAAACTGTGAAAAAAAATGAAAAAATTCAATTGAACAATGACTAAAACAAGCAAACTGACAAAATGTTATTGTCAAACTGACAATAATTACAATATCAAACTGACGAGAACTAGCAACTGACAAAATGAAACTTGTCAAAACTGTGAAAATGAAAATATGACAAAAAATGGGCAAACTTACATAATGAAAATGGACTAAAACAAAACATACCTGACAAAAATAAATGAAATTCCACAATCTGACATTTCTAAACAATATCATATGACGAAAAAAAGGCAAAATTGAAAAAAATGAAACGTGAAAAATGAAAAACTGACAATTTGAAAATGACCACAACAAGCTAAAACTGACAAATGTGTTATTGACAATCTGGACATCTCTTACAATATTCAAAATGACGAAAAACTAGCAAATCTATTAAATGAAACTGTGTGAAAATGAAAACGGACAAATTTGAAATGACTAAAACAAGCAAAAACTGACAAAATGGTATTAAAACTGGATAATATTACAATATCAAACTGACGCGAACTAGCAAATTGACAAAATGAAACAGTAAACTGTGAAAATGAAAAACTGACCTAAATGACAACTTACAATATGAAAAATGACTAAAACAAAAAACCTGACAAAATTGCAATCTGACAATCAGATCATTCTTTACAAAAAATCAAACTGACGAAAACTAGTCAACTAGACAAATGAAACTGTCAAACTGAGAAAATATTAATCTGCAGAAATGACAAACTACAATATGCAAATGACTAAAACTAATATCCTGACAAACATGCAATTGACAATCGACAATCTAACATATCAAACTGACGAAAACTGAGCAAATTGACAAAATGAAAAATGTCAAACTGTTAAAAATGAAACTGACAAAATGACAATAACGACAATAGGAAAATGATTGAAACTAACAACTGACACAAATGCAATGACAATCGACATTCTTACACAAAGCCAAACTGACGAAAAACTAGCAAAGTGACAAACATGAAACGTGAAAATGAAAAACTTACAATCTTGGAAAGTGAACTTAACAAGCAAACTGACAAAATGTTATTGACAAAACTGACAATATTACAATACTCAAACTGACGAGAAACTAGCAAATTGACAAAAATGAAACTGTCAAACTGTGAAATGAAAATCTGACAAAAATGTCAAACTAACCAATAGGAAAATGACAAAACAAGCACACTGACAAATGTTTTTGACAAATCGACAATTCTTTACAATATCAAAACTGACGAAAACTAGCAAATCTACCAAATGGAATTGTGAAGGGAAAATGAAAAACTGACAATTGAAAATGACCTAAAAACAAGCAAAACTGCCAAAAAGTTGTTTATTAAAATGAAATAGTACCAATATCAAACTGACAAAAACTGGCAAATTTAACAAAAAAAAAACAGTCAAACTGTGAAAATAAAAAAAAACTGAACAAAACTGACCAAACTACAATATGACAATGACTACTAAAACAAACAACATGACACAAATTGCAACAATCTGGACAATCAGCATTCTTACACAATCAAACTGACGAAAACTACAATTGAACAAAAGAAACTGTGAAAACGAAAAACTTACAATTTTAAAAAAAAAAGCATAAACTGACAATATTACAATATCAATATGACACAAAACTTGCAAAATTGGACAAAATGAAACTGTCAAACTGAGAAATATTAAATCTGACGAATGACAAACTTACAATATGAAAATGGACTAAAACTACTATCCTGACAAAATGCAATTGAAAATCTGAACAATTAACAATATCAAACTGACGACAAACTAGCAAATTGACAAATGAAACGGTCAAACTGTTAAAAATGAAAATCTGACAAAAATGACAAACTGACAATATGAAAATGATTAGAAACTGTAACAACCTGACAAAAGGATAATTGAACAAACCTGACATTCTTACCATAACAAACTAAAGAAAAACTAGCAAAAGACAAAATGAAAACGGTCAAACTGTGAAAATGAAAAAATCTGGACAAAATGTCAAACTTACATTATTAAAAATGACTAAAACTAACAACCTACAAAATGCAATTGACAATCTGAAATTTGAAACTGACAAAAAGCAGCAAAATTGGACAAAATGAAACTGTCAAACTGTGAAAATGAAAATCTGACAAAATGACAACTTCAAATTGAAAATGATGAACAAGCAAAGTGACAAAATGTTATTGACAAACTGACAATATCACATATCAAAACTGACGAAAAACTAGCAATTTTAACAATATGAGAAAATGTCCAAACTGTCCTATGTCAAAACTGGATCATATATTGTAAGTTTGTCAAACTTAAAATAGGAACAATGACTAAAACTAAAACAACCTGACAAAATTGCAATTGACAATCTGACATTCTTACAATATCAAACGAGGGAAAACTAGCAAAATTGACTAAATGAAACACTCGTGAAAATGAAAAACTTACCATTGGGGGAAAATGGATAAAAAAATGACAAACTGACAAACTACAATATGAAAAATGACTAAAACTAACAACCTGACAAATTCAATTGACAATCTGACATTACTTACAATACCAAATGAGGAAATCATAGCAAATTACAAAATGAAACTGTGGAAATGGAAACTTACAATTTGAAAATGACTGCCCTTAAACAAACAAAGTGACAAAATGTTATTGACAAACTGACAATATTACAATATCAAACTGACGGAAAACTAGCAAATTTAACAATATGAAAATGTCAAACTGTGAAAACTGTGTATATGTAAAGTTTTGCAACTACAATATGAAATGACTAAAAACTAACAACCTGACAAAAGCCAATTGACAATCTGACATTCTTTTAATACCAAACTGAGGAAAACTAGCAAATTGACTAATGGAATAACTGTGAAAATGAAAACTACATTTTGAAAATGACTAAAACAGCAAATGACAAAAATGTTATTGACAAACTGACAAATTAAAATATTCAAACTGACGAGATACTAGTAAATGACAAAATGAAACTGTCAAAACCTGTGAAAATGAACAAATATGACAAAACGACAAACTTACATATAGAAAATGACTAAAACAAACAACGACAAAAAATGCAATTCACAATCTGACATTCTTACAATATCATTCTGACGAAAAAAACAAAATTGAAAAAAATGACACTGTGGGAAAATGAAAAACTGACAATGAAAAGAATAAAACAGCAAAACTGACAAAATTATTATTGACAAATTGACATTCCTTTAAATATCAAACTGACGAAAACTAGCAAATCTATTAAATGAATATGGAAACTGTGGGTGTAGAAAATGAAAAACTGGACAATTTGAAAATGACCTAAAACAAGCAAACTGGAAAAAATTTTATTAAAACCTGACAATACAATATCAAACTGACAAAAAACTAGAAATTGACAAAATGAAAACTGTCAAAACGGAGAAAATATTTAATCTGACAGAATGACAAATTACAATATGAAAATGACCTCTAAAACTGAATATCCTGACAAAAGGCAATTGACAATCCGACAATATAACAATATCAAATCTGGCGAAACTTAGCATATGTTTGACAAAAGTATTGACAAAATGACAACAATATTACAATATCATACTGACGAAAACTAGCAATTTAACAATAGAAAAATGTTGCAAAACTGTTGTCAAACAGTGTCATATGTAAGTTGTCAACTACATACAATATGAAAAAAATGACTAAAACTAACAACCTGAAAAAGGCAATGGACAATCCCTGACATTCTATACAATACCAAAAATGGCGTGAAAACTAGCAAATGACAAAATTAAAAACTGTCAAACTGTAAAAAATTAAAATCTGACCAAAATGACAAACTGACAAATTGAAAATGACTTAAACAGCAATGACAATTGTTCATTGACCATATGACCTTCTTACAATATCAAACTGACGAAAACTAGCAAATCTACCTAAAATGAAAACCGTGAAAATGAAAAAAATTGGAACAATATTGAAAATGACTAAAACAAGCAAACTGAACAAAAAAATGTAATGTATTAAAAACTGACAATTATTTACATTATCAAACTGACAAAAACTAGCAAATTAACAAAAAAAAAAACGTTCAAAACTGTGAAAATGAAAAACTGACTAAATGACAAACTTACAATATGAAAAATGACTAAAACAAACAACCTGACAAAAAATGCAATATGACAATCAGACATTTCTTACAAAACAAACTGACGAAAACAGAAAATTATTATTTTCGAAAAAAATTAATCGACAAAATGAAACTGTGAAAATGAAAAAACTTACAATTTTTAAAAAAAGCAAACGACTATATTACAATATCAAACTGACAAAACTTGCAAATTGACAAAATGAACAAACTGTCAAAACTGAGAAAATATTAATCTGACAGAATGACAAACTTACAATATGAAAATGACTCCTAAAACTAATATCCGGACAAAATGAAACGTGTCAAACTGTAAAAATGAAAATCGACGAAAATGACAAACTGACAAAATATGAAATTGATTGAAACTAACAAACCTGACAAAATGCCTTGACAAATGAATTCTTACATAAAACAAACTAAAGAAAACTAGCAAAATTGCCAAAATACAACTGTGAAAAATGAAAATCTTTACCAATTGACCAATGACTTAAACAAGCAAAGTGACAAAATGGTATTGACAAACTGACAATCTAACAATACAAAAACTGGGACGAAAACTAGCAAATAACAAAATGAAGCTGTCAAACTGAGGGAAAATGAAAATATGACAAAATGACAAACTAACAATAATAATAAAAACAACAAAAGACAAAATTGCAAGGTGACAATCGACATTCTTAAAATTTTTAAACTGACGAAAACTAGCAAATTGACAAAATGAAACTGTGAAAATGAAAAAAAATTACAATTTTTAAAAAAAAGCAAATGAAATATACTATTTTAAAACTGACAAACAGCAACATAACAATATGAAAACTGTTCAAACTGATGAGAAGGGAAAAGGCAAAATCTGACAAAATGACAAAACTGACAATATGAAAATTACTAAAAACTAACAACTGACAAAATGCAATTCACCAACTCTGACATTATTACAATATCATATTGACGAAAAAAAAGCAAATTGAAAAATGAAACTGGGAAAAAAAATGAAAAATGACCCCCTCCCCCCATTTGAAAATGACTTAAACAAGCAAAGTGACAAATGTTATTGACAAACTGGACAATAGTACAATATCAAAATGACGAAAAACTATGCATAATTAACAAAATGAAGCTGTCAAACTGAGAAAATGAAAATCTGACAAAATGACAAAACAACAATATATAATAAAACAATTAAAAAGACAAAATGCAATGGCCAATTTGACATCCTAAAATTTTAAATGACTGAACTAAGAAATTGACAAAAGAAACTGTGAAAAATGAAAAACAATTACAATTAAAAAAAAAAAGACAAACTGACAAATTAGATTTTAAACTGACCAAAATAGCAAATTAAACAATATGAAACTGTCAAACTGAGAAAATGCATAATTCTAACAAAATGGACAAACTGACAATATGAAAATTACTAAAACTAACAACCTGACATAAATGAAATTCACAATCTGACCTTCTTACAATATAATACTGACGAAAAAAAGCAAATTGAAAAAATGAAACTGTGAAAATGAAAAATGTCCCCCCCCCCCCAAATTTGAAAATAAATCGACGATAACAAGCAAACTGACCAATTGTTATTGACAATCTGACATTGTCTTACAATTATCAACTGACACGAAAACCTAGCAAATCTACAAAGAAACCGTGTGAAATGAAAAAACTTTACAATTTTAAAAAAAGCAAAACTGACAATAAACATACAAAATTAAACTGACAAAACTTGCAAAATGAAAAAGGAAACTCGTCAAACTGAGCACAAATATTAATCTTGGACCAGAATGGACAAAAACTTACAATATGAAATAGACAAACTAATATCTGACAAAATGCAATTGGACCAAAACTGACATTCTTACATAAAACAACTAAAGAAAGAAAACGAGCAAAAGTGACAAAATAAAACTGTGAAGAAAGAAAATGAAAAATCTTACATTTGAAAATGACTTAAACAAGCAAAGTTACAAAATGTTATTGACAAAATGACATATTACAATATCATACTGGACGGGAAAACCTGCAATTGTAACAATATGAAATGTCAAACTGTCGTCAAACGTTGTCATATTGTAAGTTTGTCAACGTACAATAGAAAATGACTTAAAACTAACAACTTGAACAAAATGACAATGACAATCTGAAATTCTTACACAAATACCAAACTGAGGAAAACTAGCAATGACGTAAATGAAACTGGGAAATGAAAATATGGCAAAATGTCAAACTTACATAATGAAAATGACTTCTAAAACAAACAACCCTGACAAAATGAAATCTGAACAAATCAGACATTCTTACAAAATCAAACTGACGGAAAACTAGCAAATTGACAAAATGAAAACTGTCAAACTGAGACAATATTAATGGGACAGAATGACAAACTACAAATATGAAAATGACTAACTAAAACTAATATCCTGACAAATGCAATTGGGACAATCTTGACAATCTAAAATATCAAACTGGCGGAAACTAGCAAAAGTACACAAAGAACTGTCAAATGAGAAAAAGCAAATCACAAAATGACAAACTGACAATAGGAAAACATTACTAAAACTAACAAACCTGACAAAATGCATCACAATTGACATTTTAACAATACCAAACTGAGGAGGAAAAACTAGCAAATTGACAAAATGAAACTGTGAAAATGAAAATATGACAAAATGTCAAACTTACATAATGAAAATGACTAAAACAAACAACCTGACAAAATGCAATCTGACAATCTGAAAATCTAACAATATCAAACGACGAAAACTAGCACAATAACAAAAATGACGCTGTAGTCAAAACTGAGAAAATGGAAATCTGACAAAAGGACTAAACTAACAAAATAATTAAAACAACAAAAAGGACAAACTGCAATGGACAATCGACATTTTACAATTTTAAACGAGGTAAACCTAGCCAAATTGACAAAATGAAACTGTGAAAAATAAAAAATTAACAATTTAAAAAAACAAAGAACCTGAAACAAAATACCTTTAAACTGACAAAACTAGAAATAACAATATGAAACTTGTCAAACTGAGAAATTGCAAATCTGACAAAATGACAAAACTGACAATATGAAAATTACAAAAATAAACAACCTGACAAATGCAATTCACAATCGACATTCTTACAATTATCTATTGACGAAAAAAAAGCAAATTGAAAAAAATGATGAAACTGTAAAATGAAAAAAATGACAATTTGAAATGACTTCTTAAACAAGCAAAAGTGACAAAAATGTTATGACAAACTGACAATATTACAATATCAAACTGACGAAACTAGCAAATAAAACAAAAATGAAGCTGTCAAACTGAGGGGAAATATTAAAAAATTGACAAAATGACAAACTAACATATATAATAAAACAATAAAAAGACAAATGCAATGAGACAATCTGACATTCTTACAATTTTTAAACTGACGTAAAACCTGGCAAATTGACAAAAGAAACTGTGAAAATGAAAAATACAAATTTAAAAAAAAAAGCAACCTTGACAATCATTACTATTTTAAACTGACAAAAACTAGCAAATTAACAATATTGAAAATGTCAAAACTGAGACAATGCAAATCTGACAAAATGACAAACTGACAATATGAAAATTACTAAAATAACAACCTGACAAAATGCAATGCACAATCGACCTTCTAACAGAGCATACTGACGAAAAAAAAAAAAGCCAATTGAAAAAATGAAACGTGGAAAATGAAAAACTTACAATTTTGAAAATGACTATAACAAGCAAACTGAAAAATTGTATTGACCTAATTGACCTTATTACAATATCAACTGACGAAAACTAGCAAATCTACCAAAATGGAAACGTGAAAATTAAAAACTTACAATTTTAAAAAAAGCAAATAGACATATTACAATATAAACTGACAAAACTTGCAAATTGACAAAATGAAACTGCAAACTGAGAAATTAAATCTGACAGAATGACAAACTTACAATATAAAATGACAAACTAATAACCTGACAAAAATGCAATTGACAAAACGACATTCTTACATAAACAAACTAAGACAAACTAGCCAAATTGACAAAAAAAACCTGGTGAAAATGAAAATTTACAATTGAAAATGACTTAAACAAGCAAATTTACAAAATGTTATTGACAACAAACTTGGAACAATATACAATATCATTACTGACGAAAACTAGAGCAATTCAACAATATTAAAATGTCAAAACTGTGTCAAACTGTGTCATATTGTAAGTTTAGTCAACTTACAATATGAAAATGACGTAAAAACTAACAACTGAAAAATGCAATTGAAAATCTGACATTCTACAATTACAAAACTGAGGAAAAACTAGCAAAATTGACTAAATGAAACTGTGCGAAAATGAAAATATGACAAAATGTCAAAATATAATGAAAAATGACTAAACAAAAAACCTGACAAAATGCAATGCTGCAATCATACATTCTACAAAATCAAACTGACGAAAACTTGCAAATTGACAAAATGAAACTGTCAAACTGAGAAAATATTAATCTGACAGAATGACAAACTTACAATATGAAAATGACTAAAACTAATATCCTGACAAATGCAATTGACAATCTGACAATCTAACAATATCAACTGGCGAAGAAAACTAGCAAAATTGGAAAAATGAAACTGTCAAACTGAGAAATGCACAAATCTGGACAAAATGAACAAAACGGACAATCGAAAAAATTACTAAAAAAAACAACCTCTGACAAAAGCAATTCACAATCGACACATATTATACAATATCATATTGACGAAAAAAAAAAAAGCAAATTGTAAACTGAAACTGTGAAAATGAAAAAACTGACAATTTTGAAAATGACTTAAAACAAGCAAAGTGACAAAATGTTATTGACAAACTGACAATATTACAATATCAAACTGACGAAAACTAGGCAAAATTAACAAAATGAAGCTGTCAAACTGTAGAAAAATGAAAAACTGACAAAATGACAAATAACAATATATACTAAAAAAACAAAAAGGACAAAATGCAATGACCATCTGACATTCTTACCAATTTTTAAACTGGACGTAAACTAGCAAATTGACAAAATAAAACTGTGTAAATGAAAAATTACAATTTTAAAAAAAAGCAAACTGACAATATCACTATTTTAAACTGACAAAACTAGAAATTAACAAATAATGAAACTGGCCAAACTGAGAAAATGCAAATTCTGACAAAATGAACAAACTGACAATATGAAATTACTATACAAACTAACAACCTGACAAAATGCAATTCACAATATGACATTCTTACACATAATCAGTTGACTAAAAAAAAGCAATTGACAAAAATGAAACGTTGAAAATGAAAAACTGACAATTTGAAAAATGACTTAAAACAAGCAAAGGCACATTGACAAACTGACATTTTACATAAACAAACTAAAGAAAATAGCAAATTGACAAATTAAAACGGGGAAAATGAATAATCTTATCAATTTTGAAAATGACCCCTCTTAAACAAGCAAAGTACAAAAATGTTATTGACAAAACTGACAAATATTACAATATTAATACTGCACCAAAATAGCAATTTAACAATATGAAGGTCAAACTGTGTTCAACTGTGTCATATTGTAAGGTTTGTCAACTTAACAATATGAAAATGCTAAACTAAAAACCTGACAAAAATGCAATTGAACAATCTGACATTCTTACAAATACCAAACTGACGAAAACTAGAAAATTGACTAAATGAAACTGTGAAAATAAAAAATATGACAAAATGTCAAACGACATTAAGAAAATGACTTAAAACAAAACAACCTGATCAAAAGTGCAATCTTACAACAGACATTCTTACCAAAATCAAACTGACCGCAAAAAAGCAAATTGACAAAATGAAACTGTCAAACTGAGAAAATATAATCTGACAGAATGACAAACGTACAATATGAAAATGACTCCTCCCCCTAAAACTAATAATCCTGACAAAAGGCAATTGACAATCTGACAATCGAACAAATATCAAACTGCGAAAACTAGCAAATTGACAAATATGAAACTGTCAAAACTGAGAAAAGCAATCTGACAAAAGACAAACACTGACAATAATAATGAAAAAACAATAAAAAGACAGAAATGCAATTGACAATCTGACATTCTTCCAATATCTATTGACGAAACAAAAGCAAATGTAAAAATGATTGCAAACTGTGAAAAGGAAAAACTGACAATTGGAAAATGACTTAAACAAGCAAAGTGACATAATGTTATGGACAAAACTGACATTTCAATATCAAACTGGACGAAAAAACTAACAAAATTAACAAAATGAAGCTGTAAACTGAGAGAAAATGAAAATCTGACAAAATTGACAAACTAAACAACTATGAAATAAAACAATAAAAAGGACAAAATGCAAGGACAATTATGACATTCTTACAATTTTTAAACTGACGTAAACTAGCAAATTGGACAAAATGAAAATGTGAAACACATGAAAAAACTTACAATTTAAAAAAAAAGCAAACTGACAATGTTACATTTTAAAAGAATGACAAAACTAGCATATAACAATATGAAAAAACTGTCAAATCTGAGAAAATGCAAATCTGACAAAATGACAAACTTTCAATATGTAAATTACTAAAACTAACAACCTGACAAAATGCAATCACAACTGAAATTCTGACAATATCATATGACGAAAAAAAAGCAAATTGAAAAAATGGAAACTGTGAAAATGAAAAAACTGACAATTTGGAAAATGACCCTTAACAAGCAAAGGACAAATATGTTATTGACAAATGACAATATTACAATATCAAACTACGACGAAAACTAGCAAATTACACAAATTGAAGCTGTCAAAACTGAGAAAATGAAAATCATGACAAAATGGCAAACTAAACAATATATAAGAAAATCCAATAAAAATACAAAATGCAAATGGACAATCTGACTTCTCTACAATTTTTAAACTGACCGTTATGTAAACCAGCAAATTGACAAAATTGAAACTGTGAAAATGAAAAAATTACAAAATTTAAAAAAAAGCACAACGGACAACAGTACTATTTTAAACTGACAAAAACTGCAAATTAAAATATAGAAACTGTCAACTGAGAAAGCAAATCTGACAAAATGACAAACTGACAATATGAAAAGTATAAAACTAACAAACCTGACAAAACTGCAATTCAAATCTGAAATTCTTTTACAATATCATATGACGAAAAAAAGCACAATTGAAAAAATGAAAACTGTGAAAAATGAAAAAACTTACAATTTGAAAATGAATATAAAAAGCAAACTGACAAATTGTTATTGACAATCTGACATGCTTACAATATACCCAAACTGACGAAAACTAGCAAACTACCAAATGAAACCTGAAAAATTAAAAAATTACAATTTTAAAAAAAGCAAAATGACAATTATTACAATATTAACTGACCAAACACTTAGCAAATTGGTACAAAATGAAACTGGTCAAACTGAGAAAATATAATCTGACAGATGACCCAAACTTACAATATGAAAATGACAAACTCAAATATCACAGGGACAAAATGCAATTGAACAACTTGACATCTTACATAAACAAACTAAAGAAAAATAGCACCAAATGGACAAAAAAATAAAACTAGCGTGAAAATGAAAATCTTACCAATTCTGAAATTCGACTTAAAAAAGCAAAAGTTACAAAAAATATTATTGACAAAACTGAAATATCTAAAAGATTAATGACTGACGAAAAACTAGAGAATTTAACAATATGAAAATGTTTCAACAACTGTGTCAAACTGTGTCCATATTGTAAGTTTGTCAAACTTACAATATGAAAAAATGACTAAAAAATAAAAACCTGACAAAATGCAATTGACAATCTGACCATTCTTACAATACCAAACTGAGGAAACTAGCAAATTGACTAAATGAAACTGTGAAAAATGAATAAAATATGAAAAATGTCAAACGTACATAATGAAAACGACTAAAACAAACAACCTATGACAAAATGCAATCTGACAATCAGACATCTCACAAATCAAACTGACGAAAAACTAGCAAATTGACAAAATGAAAATGTCAAACTGAGAAAATATTAATGTGAAGAACTGAACAAACTACAATATGAAAATGACAAAACTAACATCCTGCCAAAATGCAATGACAAATCTGACAATTCTAACAATATCAATGGCGAAACCTAGCAATTGAACAAAATTGAGAAACTGTCAACTGAGAAAATGCAAAGCTGACAAAACTGACAAACTGCACCAAGCCAACGGAAAAACTTACTAAAACTAACAACGACAAAATGCCAAAGTCCAATCTGACATTCTTACATACATATGCCGAAAAAAGCAAATTGTAAAATGAAAACTGTGAAAATGAAAACTTACAATTTGAAAATGACTTAAAACAAGCAAATTGACAAATTGTTATTGACAATCAGACAATATTACAAATCAACTAAAAACTAGAAATTACAAATAATGACAAAAATGAATCTGACAAATGACAAACTGACAATTAAAAATTTGACTAAACAAACTGACAAAGCAATTACAATCACAAAACTGAAAATTTGACAAATGAAACTGTCAAACTGTAAAAATGAAAATCTGACAAAATGACAAACTGACAATATGAAAATTATTGAAACTAACAAACAAATGCATTGACAAAT
>JAMZAV010007694.1:0-31657 GCA_024449915.1 Sweltsa coloradensis | reverse complement strand
CTTTTTTTGCGTTTTTTTTAAAAATTTTCCATTTCCACAACTGACGATACAATGTACAAAATTACAGATATAAGGGGAATTTCGTGTTGGCGACACTAGCAAGCATTAGTAGAACCAGCAATATTTTTTTGTGCATGATAGGGGGCTTTGGTTATGTCTTTTGACTATTGCACTCATTAATGCTGTTTATGGTTTAAATTTACTATGTAGATACTAGTTAGGGTCCCCTTTGGAAATATTGTATTAAGTAGGTAGTAATTACTAGGCTTGCCTTTTGATATGATACGATTATTCTCCGAAACGATCCATAATCGATTCGTCTTACCGAATCGTATAAATATTTCGATAATCGAATGAGTCCCCACAAAAAATTTTTGAATTTACGCTCGGGCTCGTTATGTTTTCACGTGTGTGGTCCCTGCACGGCGTTGTAGCGGCTTCGACCATTTGTCGTTTCACTGAACCTTTTGCTCCCTTTTCCCAAATCCCCCTCGACCGCTTACCCCTCCCCCCCCTAGCCGATGAACAGTATTTCCCTTTTTTTCGGGTTTAGTAGTTCCCCACAATGTTTTTAAAGACTTCAACAACAGTTTTGTTTACCCGCCGAAAACTAAGAAGTGAAGTATGGGGAAAACTTGGATTTACTAGGTAAATGAGCAGATCATAAACAATATCACAAAAAAAAAAATATGACAAAAAAAGTGTGGGCCCTAGTATGCGGGAAGTGCCCCGTTAAAGTGGTTTATAGGGGGGAAACAAAAACCAATCTAGTAGGCTACTCTCTCAAAAAGTACTGCTACGCGGGGGCCCAGCCAAAAATTGGCGACTACACTACACAACTATGCTGCTAAATGCTAAATATTTTCTCATTTTCCGAATTGATCCGTGATGGGAAACCGGTTGCCGGGAATGACAACTGATAACTGCGATCTCCCAGCAAAGGGGACCGCCCCAAGTATCCCCCTTTCGCCCCCCTCCTCTCACCCTTCCCCCCACTCGGCCAGGTCAAGCCCCTGCCAGGCGCAGCTTAAGGCAGTCTCCCTTTTTTTTCTTTTTGTCTCGCCGTGGCGACTGGGAAAGTGGCATACAGTCACGCTTTACTTACTTTTTTTTAATGAAATATACTTAGCACATAATTTATCACTAATCAAAAATCAAGATTTTTTTTTTTATTATATTATTATTATACATGATTATTAATATGTATTTATGTAAACGTATATACAAAGGGAAAAAACAATATACTCACAAATGGTCCCATTCATAGGGGGGAAATAACGATAAAATTTTTATTCCAACGACGAAAAATATTGTACAACGTCAATAATCGATTTTAACATCCCTTTCACACACAAAACCATTGAATGAAATAATCGTACAGTTGGCAGGGATGTACTCCAAAAATAGGTAATAGGAAAAAAAAAAAAGGAAAAGGGTTTTAATTTTAAGATGTTATTTTGTGTAGGAAAGTAACCTGAATAGAGATGTAGATGTGTGTATTTTAAATTTTAAATTTTAACGTAAGTATCTATCTATCTATAGAAAATCATAAGCAATTTAAGCATTTTTAACATTCACCAGATCCCCAAATTTTCGCAATATCTCAGGATCTAAAAACTTTTACAAGGCTGGGGGGAATCGATGTTAGATAGCAAATCAACATCGACAAGTCGAATAATCAAGTCACATCGCAATTGAAAAATTTGACTTTGACATCAAAATTGAAATAATCGATTTTTTAAAAAAAAATTTAAAACTTTCATATCAATAACGGCGAAAGGAATAAATCGCAATAATTCGCGCCAAAAAAATGTCCCACCGATACTGTCACTTTGTAATCATTTTACACATAGTACCTACTACTTCGACATAAAACTCGTTTTTTTGATTTGCCTCAAGTTGAATTGCGTCGCGTGTCTTGGCGTGGTCGGCGATTTCGCCCCCTGCGTGGGCCCCTCCCCCCCAGGGGGTGAGAGAAAGGAGCGGGGAAAACGAGCGAGAGAGAAAGAGCGAAAAGCAAGTGCCTTTCCTCGATCCGGCAGTGTTGGCGGGTGGGGTGAGGGGGATGGTCCTCCCTGCTAGGCAACAGATACAAGGCCCTCTAGGGCTCAGCGGCGGCCCCCGGGGGCCATTTAAACTTACACAAGCAAAGTGTTTACGCAACTGTTTAAGAGTAGGCCCCACCTCAATAGCGATGTAACAATTGTAAATTTAAATTATCCGTTGTTTAAATTAATTTTCCAACGTTTATCAGGGAAATTGCAAAGTTTTTCAAAATCAATATTTTATTTTTATTTACATAATTAATAGGCTAAAAAAAACATCGATTTCCACACAAAAAAATCGAGTCGAAAATATACTCCTAACGATATAACATCGATTAATGATGTTAAACCCCAGCCTTAATAAATACAAGTAAAATCACAGTTTGAAAAGCTATGGGCTAGCCTACATTCTTATAAAACCTCACTATTTTGTTATTTTTTATGTACCCAGTGGGGCCTTCCCCATGCAATCAATTAATAATAAAATGCCAGAGTGGGGTAGGCCTCCCTATCTAAAAAAACAGGACCGTGTGAAATTTTTTACCTGTATGCCGAGTACGCAGATGTCCCTACGACGGTGAACGAGCGGGCAATCAAGTGCTGGTGTTGAGGCTGGATGCTGGGGGGGGACCGGGCGTGTGAGTGTCCCGCTCCCCCCCTGCTCCCCCCCCCGGGAGGGGTGTGGAGTTTTGGGTGCCATCACGAGGGGCGGCGTCGAGGGGGATGGTCGAGAGAACCCCTCAGGGAGAGCGATCTTCCCACCAGATGTCAAAAGGAGTTCATCAGCACAGAAAAAACTTTCACCCTATGAAGAAAAAAAAAGTTCTATTTTAAAAAAATGATAGCCTCCCTTTACAGTTACTTTCGCAACCAGACTCCTAGGGGTTAGACTTAGGGCACACAAATGAAGTTGTAGAAGTAAAATAAACTGCCCATATTATCATTTTTACAGGCAGATCTTGGAAAAAAAAAGAAAAACCGTTTGAAAAGTTTTGGGAACCCGGGCGCTATAGAAAGGTTTGGGAAATGGTTTTGGGTACCCCAGTCATCAATAGCTGATTTTCCAATTACAGTAGTCAGATATATTAGAACAATGGTGATTTTGTAGATGTGTGCATTCCGAGGAAGAAAGGAGAATGGTGGACTTCAGCAAACTCAGAAAGGGGTGAGAGTCAGGAAGCGTATCTTTTTGATCGACTCAAGAACAGCGCGGAGTGATCTCCCGCTCTTTTCGACCTAAAGAGAATCCAAAAAAAATGGATTTAAAGAAAGTTGTAGTGAACGGACCAGAAGTCAATTTTTTTTGATATAGGGTTGCACATTGTCAATTTTACTGGGCAAAAATTTTTGTCAATTGACCATCATGACTAAAAGATAACAAGATAACAGGTATTTCTTTAAAATTAAAATTATTTATTTTTAATTTTTGGCCTTTATTTTTATTTTTTTAAAAGGGGGTAAATTTAACTCAAAAAAATTTTTTTACCACATGATCTATATAGCACAAAACTACACTAAAAGGGACAGTTTTAAAAAATATATCTTGTAACTGTGTTTTTAAACACAATTTTTCAATTTTTGGATCCGAAATTTGCCAAAAATTTGGGTTTTTTGGGGAAATTCTAAATGGGCTTAATTTCCCTTTTTTTAATCTACAAGATACTAGAGCATAGTATAGTCCCAATCTAAAATCCCCATTTTTTACATGTGTCTTGAAACTGTCCCCCCAATATACCTCAAAAAGCAAAAATGTGCATTCCAAAATCACACCCCATTGGTAATCAACCATTTTGACCGAACTAGGCCCACTTGCCCCAAAATTTAAAAACAAAATAATAGGAATTTACAGAAAAGGCTGAGAATACGTAATAATGACCCAAAATTTTTTGGATCAAAAAACCCCCAAGGTCACGGGGCATTTTAAAGATGTTCCCCCTGTTATTTCTTTTGGGGATTTTGCCCCAGGGACCCAGCTCGTAAAATGTCATGTTTGACAAATTTTTTTGGGAAAGGGCATGGTGGCCCCAATAACTTTTTTTTAATTTTAAATTCATTTCCAGTTTGCCAGAAGGAAAATATTTTTTGAGTTTTGGGGGAAAATACCCCTTTAAGTAAACGATAACATTTCTTTTTTTTTCCCAAATTAAAAAATTTTTTAAATTTCGTAGGCCCACTAATATTTTATTTTAATTTTTTATTTTTTATATATTTGGAATTTTGAATATAATAGAGAATAAAAAATAATAGTAATTTAAAGGGGTAATAATGACAATCAACACAACAGTTTAAGGGCCATAAGCAACTTGTCACATTTTTTGGGGGCAACTAGGACAAGAAAAAAAAAAAAAAGAAGACAGTCCAGGACCCGTGATCCCCGGGGAAAAAGGTTGGCTTCTGGGGAAAGCTGAAGTTGAATCGGAAGAAGGGACTGATGATGACGATGATGATAATGTGCTAATTAATAAAAAAAGCTTTCGTAACCACATTTAAAAAATAAACAAACTAAAATCATCTAATAATTTATTTTTTTACATTTGACCATCAATTGACCAAATTTGAATTTGACCAATCAAATCCCATCCCTAAAACTATATCACAAGATTGTACACAAAGTGGAATCAATCCAAGCAGCAGAGAAGAAATTCATAAATAGAAGAAGAAATCAAGAAATCACCGAGAGTAGGGTAGAGACTAGAGAGACTAACTTGGAGCTTGAATACATGAAGAGGATAAATGTGGAGAGTTTGTATAATGAACAGGCAGTGTGAACACAAAGATAAATCTCTATGGTGTGAACAAGATGTAATCAGTAAAGGTTAAAGGCACATCTTAGTACAGCAACCAAGAGGAAGGCAAAAAGAGGGATGATAAAAAAAGGGAAAGCAGGAAATAGAAACTACTAAAAAATGTCAAACGTCATGAAAGTAAAAAGCTACGGCACATTTTTAGACTTCCCAAAAAGGGGACTGATCTGTTGGGAAGCCCCTACATCGGATAGGATTCCCCAATGCAGTACTTGCAGTCTAGGGGAGGGAAGAACAGAACAGAGAGCATTGATGAGTGTTCAAGTTTAAAGATGATATTGACCCCTTCCATTTAAAATATGAGGAAAAAGAAGCCTGTCTTAAAAAAACCAAAAAAATGCATGAGGGCCCCGTAAAAAAAAAATTTGGGCATAAAAAAGAAGAAAAGAAATGGTACTGGGCCCTACTTTTTATTTTTATTGGGCTAAAGCTTTTAAAAAAATATCTCATTCACATTGGGATTTTGGAGGTCATAGCACAATCCCTTTGCCGAAGCTATCAAACCTTTGCTTACACATGGTCTTGGTGCTTCAAAAAAAGTTTAAAAAGACGGCTCTTAGGGGATAAACTGAACACTCTCTAGCTTCAGATTGTTTTGAAAATTTAAACCTTTGGTAATTATATAAATTAAATAGTGAACAGTCGGTCAGCGACATCCAAAAACTATGCATAGCTTTGCCTTATGTAACTACCATGCATGTAAAAAGGTAGGGAGCATAATATTTGTATCAATTTTCACTTAGGTTACAATTGTTTTTTTAACCCTTGTTACATTTTTTCACTGTGAGTTAAAGTTTTTTTTTTTTTTCTTTTTAAAAACAGCACATAGGGAAATGGAAACAATGAGGGTAATATCATTACTCACTACCCAAAACTACTAGGATATTAAACCTTTGGAATAATTTTTAAGTCTCCAAGGCCTAAAAAAAAAAAAAAAAAACTTAATGTCATGCCTAGGCCAATTTGGGCCCAAATTCACATATACTCATTTCAGATAGGGTTACCATAGTCGGTTAAAGCCGGAATTCCCCTTTTTTAGTCTGTCCCGGGGGTTTTGGGCGGTTTTTTTCAAAAATAATGCAAAAAGTCCCGGGTTAAATTTTAAACCCCCTTCCATGCAGAGGCGCAGGCACCCTTCCGCCCTTCACTTACCACCACGACCGTAAATCGCCCCAATACGAGCAGCCGATCAGTCCGAGCGTGTCACAACAGCCAGGCGTGCAGCAAGCAGTGTACTCACGTGAAATTTTGTTACCTTTTGTACGTTTTGTGCTTGTGTCCACGTGTACGGCGTCTAAGGAAGTGTTGTAGGCCTAGGCGATTGTCTTAAGTTTTGTATAAAATGTAGTGTTTATTTTTAAAAAAAACACCCCAATTTAAAAGGCGTCGGCACCACTGTCCTTCCTTTACCTTGTTTAGATCGCTCTAAAAGCTATAAGACGGTTTTTAAAAAAGCGAAAAAAATTTCGACTCCCGGCGGGTGGGGGTCCGCCCCAGACCCCCTTTTGTCCGCGAATGTCTGTGAACGAAATGTCCTCTTTTTTGCTGAGACACTTATGGTAACCCTAATTTCAGATTTCTACTGACTTTTGTACTTTAATTTAATTTCTTAACATATATTAGAGTAGCTCAATTAGTTCATACTTTATAGTGTCTTAAAAAATGTTGCAAATCCTTAAATTTCATATTTCATGTATCTTGGCTTGCTTCACCTCTCACCGTTTGTAATCCATTGCTGAAAGCCCCCTCTAGGGAGCCGCTAGTCTCATTGGGGGCCTGACCAATAATTGTAAAATGTGAATTTTAACATGCAATAAAGAATCAATCCAGAATCGAACATGATATGTCCTAGCCTAGGTAGGTAGGTACCTTTCCGTATGCATTCCCTGTCTGCCCAACGCAAGGCAGCATCAAAGAGTTGCAGCTCCGAGTGAATATTTAGCTCCTCTTGCTCGAGAACTGACACCAGCGTTGTCTGTTCTATGTCTTCAAAGCTACGGTCACCCAACACGGCTTCCGTCTCAGAACTGATTATCTGAAATCAGGTTTAAAAATAAATTAATGTAGGGTCGAGATCTATCTAAGAATGTATAATAAAGGGGTTGGACATTAATTTTGCATCCCCAAAAATGCATATAGCCTATTATTTATTATTACATTATTTAGCCTACTACTTACCTGTGGCTGTAGGCCTATGTTTCAGTTAGTTCTCCTTGCAGCCATTCTCAAGCTCATCAAGCTATCAAGCCTACCGTATGCATAATTATTAATGTAGGTCTCACATAAAAGTAAAACAAAATATTGATGTTAAATCCATAAAAATCTGTACAACCACAATGTCATAGTAGGCCTACTTATTTATTCACCAGTTGACTTGCCCTAAATAGACTCTCTACTCTAGGCTGTATTCAAATACCCTACCTACACATAATTAGGCCTATGTACAAGAATGCTTACATTTAGACATTTCTCCATAAGTACGGGCTCCTCAAAAAGTTTGGCAAATTCGTATTGCTCGACACGCGTTCTTTGGGAAAAGGTCTTGCCAGATGTACTTAGTACATTCTTCTACCAGATGAGGCAGCATGTACTTCTTTGCCACATAGCACAACTCACACGCCTGGTCAAAGGACTCAAGGTTGATAGCATCAGTGTACATGTACTGCAGTAATGCCTTAAATGCATCAGGCTGAACATCCAGAATAGGTATTGGGTTATTTTTTTCGGCCATGCCTCCGAAAAACATTGCCTCAAAAACTGGACTCGACATTGCCAAAAATAGTTTGTGGGCTCCAAACTCCTGAAAACACACAAACAAGTAGGCCTTTTATACTGTAATGTATGTAATGTATTTATTTGATGGCTCATTTAGCCAATTCGGTTACATTTCATTTATATTAGGCCTAGGCCTACATCAGTTCTTATTGTGAACTAGCCTATCAATATTCGGAACTTGTTCGGTTGGGGGGGTGGGGGAGGGAGGGGGGTCCAAAATAAAAGTGTATTTTTTTTGGTGTAAAAAATACCCAAAAACGAGCTTTCCAACATTTAAAAAATGTTCTTTGTAAATCGTAATATAGGGGAGATTGGGGTAATTAGGAACAAATTTGTGTAAGTTGACCTATGATCTCAATTTACATATAACTAGAAAAAACATATTATAAATGTTTTAGTGCGGCCAATAATTCAATATGGCATCCCCGCATGGCATCCCACAACTGAATCAAATCTTTTAACTCTCAGAAAAAATACAAAACGAGCAACTAAATTCATTCTGGGCCATGAAAAGAGTGCAACAATAAGACGTACAAAAATGCAAAATTCCAACAATAAACAATATCATTAACAAACTGACAAATAGTTTTCGCAGACAATAGACCTTGACCCACTAAAATGGCTGGAAGTGGAGTACAGGTACGTCCACCTGGGAAGAGGCAATAGACAGGGCAGGGCGTCTATCTAAGACCTCCAACCTGTCGCACTGCAGCCTATCAAAAATCATTTTTCCACAGATCCGCTACAACATGGAATGCATTGCCTCACAGCAGACGCCGACAATGTGATTCCGCAACACACTTCAAATCGGCAGTTAAAACTCATTTCTCATAATAATCACATATCATAAACAATCTCACAAAATCATCTCTCATCTATCAGTCATCTCCTTATTTAAATACCATATGTATTTATTTCACACACTTACTCAACTTATGACGAACCGCTATGTACACACGGACAATGACTCGAATATGGACTGGTTTATGTCGCCTGTTTAAGTTAGTATTTTAATTTAATATAATTCATAATAATAGTTAGGGATGCATCTCATTTGTGCAGCAATGTAGTAAATACATTCATTCACTTACACTAATTAATGTTCTCATCGATCATTATCACTCATTAGTCATTAGAAATAAATTAGATTAAGTCCAGGGGACAAGACCTAGCTACTGTATGGGTCGCTGCGGCTCGTTTCTTTGTCCCCCTTTCTGTAACACATCCATGTAAATGTAATGTTGAACAGAAAAAATAAATAATAATAATAAATAATAATAATAATAATACTAATAATAATAATAATAATAATAACTAGGAAAAACGCTTAAATCCCCCCGCGTTGATGGGAATGATCTTTTAAAGTTTTTAGTTTGCGTTAGGTGATTGTTGTCAAGTTTCTATTGTTTCTTGTCAATTGGTATTATTACCGTAAAAAACTTATATTAAAAGCTTTATTTCTATGTATTCTGGCTAACTTTTTCAACTTTTTCTTTCAAAAGGTACTACATCACTATAACCTTAATGTCCATGTATAATATGAACGTTGTACCCCCACCGTTTGGTCAGAATTGGCCCAAATGGCACGAAAATATCGCCAAAAAATTAAAAAACTTATATTAAAAGCTTTATTTCTATAGATTCTGGCTAACTTTTTCAACTTTTTTTTTCAAAATGTACTACATCACCATAACCTTAAGGGTCCATGTATAATATGAACGTTGTAGCCCACCCGTTTGGTCAGAATTGGCCCAAAATGGTACAAAAATATTGCACAAAAAATCGTATAAAAAATCGTAAAAGTACGATATTAATGAGAAATTTTTCTTCGATTGTCCCCAAAAACGTGGCAAGTCCAAGTTCAGAGATTTCGAAGGTCCTCTAAAATTTTTCCCATCAAGATGCATATGCCGTTTGCCCGGTTGAGAGCGAACAAACAGACAAAAATACAAACAAAAAAAAACACCAGAGCTAATTTTTTTGGGGGTCAGTAAAATTGAAGTCTTCGCTTCACTCGCTTCGCTCGCTACGCTCATCCAATAATAATAATAATAATAATAATAATAATAGTGGTATCAGATACAGGGAAAAACATTGGCTTTCTTAATAAAAATAAATATTTTGCATTCATGTGTTATTTAAGAGTCGAAGCAGGGCCGAGCGCTTTCAAATTTTGCGGTGACTACCTAACTAAATCGTCCGCTATCGGTAGCTCTGCCAATACAGTTGCGTTTCCCCCCTTGGGTCCTAGGCTCCCCGCATTACCAGCCACGTTTTCAAACACGAGATATTATTTGGTGGCGAGTTGGATGATTTCATGCGACTGACTGCCACATCCGAATTTTTTAATGACAAAATAAATAATTAAAATGTACATCTTGTGAAAAGAGACGTAAATTACACTCTAGAAATATCGACAGAACGTTTTATAACTATTAAAGTGTCCTAATAGTCATGACAAATGTTAACGCTTATCGCAAGTTATCGTGCATCTGTATAAATATCACTCTGGGACCGCACGTTTACTGTGGTCATTGTGGCCGAGTGGTTAGAGCTCTTGTTTTGCATGCGAGAGGACGTCGGTTCGAGCCCCGTCTAGGAAAACTTTTTACTTTTTTTTACTTATTCCATATTGTTGTTCACTTATAATTTGTGACGGAAACAATTTTTATAACTTTCCAGTGAAAAATTACTCTAATGGCGAAGGTTTCTCGCACCCGTGCAGCGGAAATTTCGGCAAGTTATGAAAGTTGGCCCCTACCGGCGGTAGAACAAGATGACATTATACTTTTTTAGAAAGCCTAATTCAAAATACATACCATAAACCGTATACGAAAAGAATCCGCCTTGTTCTACATGCCGTTTTGAGCGCGCCGCGACGCTTCGCATGACGTTTCACCCTTTTGATCCTTGTTCTAAATCAATAACTTTGTACGATTATTTAGAAGACTAATCGACCGTTCCAGTGAATACCCACATTTACCATTAAAAATAGTTTAGAGTTTTTAAAATTTGGTCTAAAAAGCAAAAATGTGACTTATTATCAATTTTACTTTGATATTCAATCCCAAATTTTACGAGAACGTTTGAAAACATATTGTTGGGTTTATCAGTCTTAAAAACATGCTGTAAACATGTGTTATAATACTTCAATGCACAGATAGTTATACGAAGTCGCTGAAATAGTGCATGACATGCGTTTGTTCGGCGCGCGTTTATTTACTTCCGCTGTCGCGCAGAGTACTACGTGGAAACTACTATTCACTGAGGTCGGGGGCCAAACCGAACACATGTAACAGACAAATTGGCAATAAAACTTCAAAACATAATTTAAATATGTAATAATTTGAATAAATTTACTTAAATTTTCTGACACATGTCACGTCAAATATTAATTTATTATGTAGCACGTAGGCATGTTAAAGTGTGCATGACATTCTTGTATGGCTTCTACTGGAACGTAATCTAGGGCGACGGTCGTTCGCCCGCAGCCAAGCTAGGCGATGGCTAACTCGACCCTTTTTTACTCCCACCCGAGTTGGGGGGTTTTCAGCTATCTGCACACGCCGCCCCGAAAATTTACAATCTTAAAAACTCGGTGTATGACCTGATATGTGGTTCATGATCTACAAAAAAAAAAATCAGCCCGATCCGATAACCAGTTTGTGTTTAAAATATTGCGTAAAATCGACGAAAAACTTGGGCTTGCGGGTGGGTGGGTAACTAAAGTTTATCTATCCTTGAGATACAAAGTGACCATCCGCGGACGAGACCGGGACCGGTCGTCCCGTCTTTTGTCTGCATTTTTCCCTTTCCACCTTTTTTGGCGTGACCGAAACTTGGAGCGAACAGGTTTTTCTACCTGCCTCCACACTTTTTCAAATCTATTGTGATGAAAATAATGTATTCAGGGGAAAATTTTTTTAAAATTGCATGATTTAAATGATGGTAAATGGTTGGCTTAGCGCTTGTCAACAGGCGAAATGATCTTACTTCTTTTCTATGCGAAACTAGGGGGGGAAAGAATGAAATGCTTGGCTCAACTTCTATATCCCACAGCATTCACAGCCGAAAACTTTTGAAGGAGAGCTTGGCTGCCGTTTTTTTTTTTTTACAATTTTTTATTTGGGGGGTATTAAACTACCAAAAATATTTGTGATGTTACCAAAAACATTAAATATTAAAATTGTAATTGAAAGGGTAATTTTATAATACTATGTTGGCCCTAAAACCTGATTGTTATTATCAATTAGTTAGTTTGCTCATTAGTTTTGCCATTGCTATAAGGTTTTAAACCTCACAATAATGAATATAGTATATCAGCTTGGGCAAAAACATTCTCTCGGAAGGTTTGATGTCCACGTACAGGGTTTCTTCGTCATTATTGTTTTCTTGAACAGTCTCTTCGACTTAGACACTTTTTAAAAGTTTCACCGACACTTACCAGCTCTTGTAGAGTAAATCGGTTTTACGGGGGGTTTTACTACTGGGTGTATTTTGTTTTTTCAATAGCACAAGATAATTGATCAACAGCCCAACGGCAAGAATAGTGGAATTTCACATTAATTTTTTCAATATGTATTTTTCATACGGTAACAGATACGAGTAAAAAACATGTCTTTTTGGTACAGGTCGTAAACTGACTCAATGTCTAACAATTTGCCGTCACAAAATTAGACAGTGTTGATCGATTACTTTCTTGAGTTTGGGACACTTCCCTTTTTGGTTCGTCAACCATAGCTACAATTCGTATAAACATAGATCTTGAAACACAGTTTACGCATTTTAGTAATGCATTAAGAAAGTTATCCCAACAAACATTATTACTCTGGGTCCCGTGCGGGAAAGTTTAGGGGAAGGGCGGGTTAACTGCGGGAAGCGGGACGTCCCGCACGGGACCCGCGAGGAAGTTTAAGGGGCTTTCCCGTTATTTGGGAAAGTCACGGGACGTCCCGCACGGGACGCGCGAGGGTAGGTTACGGGGCGTCCCGTGTCTGGGGAAAGTCACGGGACGTCCCGCACGGGACCCGCGAGGGCAAGTTAAGGACGTCCCTGTGTCTGGGAAAAATCACGGGACGTCCCCATAGTTCCCGCGAAGGAAGGGATTCGGATAAGAAAACGTACGGGTAAACTGCAATGCCCGTTTATTATGAACGATCCAGTTAGTCAACATAATTTATATTTTGCCTGTGAAAACAAAATGAGCATATTGTACTTTAATCAATCTCCACAATAAAGAGTTTGTGTGTGTACATTATTTTAAAAAACACGATAACCAATCACCTTGGTAATGAATATAATATTAGTTTTTTATTTATTAATTAAACAACAGCTGTAAGCATCACAAATTAAAAAGAAAATTTTGTGGTTATTATGAAAATTTAAAAGCAATTTGTAGAACGTTCTTTTTTATTTTTTTTTACCGCCACGGAGCCAAAAATTCATCTGCACACGCGAAAAAAACATTGAATTGTTTATGCAGATAATTTTGTAGCATTTGGCCTGCTTGTGTGTGCTTGTGTGTGGGATAACAAACACGCAAATTATCTCTAAGCACGGAACAAACAACAATAAACGTTGTGTACTGCTACAGTAGCATACAAACCCGACGGACTTTAAATTCCAAATTTTATTTTCAGTGTTGGCCACACTATTCAGTTTTAAAAATTCCATCAATGAAAACCCCTCTGTTTTAAAGAAATTATTATATTTTTGATGCAAGACTGCGATGCAGCTTTGGGTTTCCTGCATTTATTTGCTGTCGATTGCAAAAACAGTAACGAAATGTTCAATTGACCTGAAATATAACATAGCATTTATAAAAATTTCACAGCTAAATCACCAAAAACATTTGTTGATACCTACTGGCCGAATGGTAAAGTATGAGCGGTTTGGGCTTATATATCTCACAATGTGCTCGTCGCGACAGCGGAAGTAAATAAGACGCGCAGCCGAACAAACGCATGTCATGCACTATCTCGGCGACTTCGTATAATTATCTGTGCATTGAAGTATTATAACACATGTGACAGCATGTTTTTAAGACTGATAACCCCACAATATGTTTTCAAACGTTCTCGTAAATTGGCATTGAATATCAAAGTAAAATTTATAAAAAGTCACATTTTTGCGTTTGTGCACAAACACTATAGTGGGCATATTTTTATTATATTTGTTCCCCGAAAAAAATTCAAAAATTCCTAAATGAATATAAATTTTTATCATAAGACTTATATTATTTCTATTATGGTAAGTTATCAGCGTTTGTAAGGTAGCGTCAAAAATGTATAGGCCTAACGATTTTACGTTTTCACACACGAGCGCGACCCGGCACCCCCACCAAAATCATTAATAATACTCGCAAACCCCTAGAGAAAAAAGAATTATCTTCTTGGAAGTGGAAGAACTTTTTTATTGTTTTTACTATAAGTATTATCAGAGGAGCATATTTTTAATAAAACATTATCTTTCCATGCACGGTATAGTTAAGAAAATACCAGGTCACTTTCTCACTAAAATTGCAAACCGGTACAAAAACGTAATTTTTATTAGTTTCTTGGGACACCGGTACAAGTGTTATGAAAATTGAAAACGGTACTGTACCGGTCAAACCGGTGGTCACCTGATTTATTCTTCACTACATAATATCATGCGATAATAAAATAATGTCAACATAATTACTTATAGTTAATTTCTCATGATACATCAAGCAAGCGGTGGATGCAGTGCTTTTCAAAACAGATTTCCTAGAAACAAAAGCTACCTTCTTTTGTTTATTTTGTTTACCCAAACTTACCTAGTCCCAAGATACAATGCTTTTTATTAAATTTGCTATGGTTACTGTCGTCATGTTACGAAAATTATATGAACATAAAAACAAAGTAAATTTCACTGGTAAGGGTCACTGGTAGGGCTCGACATTTGCGTTTGACGGGGTAGGCCCTACCTCACGATGGCGATATCAGACTGTGATGACGTCAAAGCTGCCGTTATCGGCTTTCGTACATGCGATCCTAACGCACAGACGCGGAAATCTGTGCAGCATCAAATCCCATTTTGGCCTACTTCTGAGCCGTTTTTTGTAACTTTTACTGATGTAATTTAAAAGATTAGACCATAATTATGGTTCAAACAAAATCAAATTTTACCACAGTGTTCAGAATAGTAAAATTAATACCGCGTGTCATGAAAAATGGATATTACTTATTTCAATGCAGTAAAGTTTTATCATCAAGTTCCAAAGTTTCATTTTTTTCGAAGCAATAACCGACCAAAGAAAAAAAATAGACAAATCCCATGTGTTCAAAATTTATTTTTGAGTATGGTTGAATTTTTCATAATTATTTGATCATAACTGTAGAGTTGTTATTTTATTTCTAACACTCTGCAGCCGCGCCTGAAACCTGTCTATGCATTAGGCTCTTAAGATGATATGATTTTATTTTACCGCGCATATTGTTCCTTATTACCCCAACATTTTGGGGCAATAAGGAACAAGCATTATAAGAAGCAAGGTAGGTGCATTAAAAATACATGGGGCAAATAGGAACATAGGTTTTTGTAGTATAACTAGGGAAAAACGCCAAAGCGTTGTTAGACGAGTGAGTGAGCCATGGTTGAGTACCGGTAACTTTCCTTTTTCTTCCCCTACCTTAGGCCTTTCCTAGCCTACATAGGCTACAGTTTAGCATTATGGCCTAAAACTATGACCTAAACTTAAATACCCTATTATTTAAACGAATATTATAATCAAATTTTAAATGCAAATGTTCCCGCGTACTCAACACATGACTCTCTCACTCGTCTAACAACGACTTTGGCATTTCCTAGTCGAGTTGGCTAAAGCGCCCTTATAGCCGAAATGTGGGAGACGTGGGTTCAATGGTCGGGAAAGTTTTTGGTAATTTCTGGATTGTATTTTTAAATTATTTAACATGTTTTGAAATGCATAATACGCAGTGTAGTCCATCATCTGTGCTGTGACAATACTATGGAAAACATAGCCAGTACGAAAAAACGTGAAATATTGCAAGGTTTACTCAATCTACGAGCGGAATTTGGGGGTACCTTGACGTCCAACATTCGATTAACCTTGGACACGGCATTTTCCCAGCCAGGTAAATAACAAACAAAAATATTATTTCAAATGAAAACCATTGTCGTTAAAATAATTCATATACATTTCAACGTATTCTTCAGTTTTTATTTCTTGCAGGTTTAAAATCGCAACAGATTGTGCTCATTTTGTTAGCAGTTCCAGTTACCTGGTCACGGATGTCTGTTTAAAATTTCGGCTAAATCTATTAGGCCGTTTGGCCATATGGGACCGGACAGACAGACATTTAACATTTAACATTTAACATTTAACAGAATTAATCACGACCAAGGCTCGATGGGAGTAGCGTTGTAGACTACGTTCGCTGCGCTCACTTGTCTAATTAAGTAGCAAAAAATTCATAAGTAGGCCTATAAAGAATAATTGGACTCATCATGTTCTTTTAGTAAATTAGGCTAATATATTAAATTAAAGGAAAATCAATATTTCGGGTACTTTCAGTACCCTTCAAAAGGCAACAAACCAAAAAAAACCCATAAAACTCCGTCTCCCAGCCAAGGTTAGTCCGCGTTTTATGTTTTTGTTTGGTTTGTTGCCTTTTGAAGGGTACTGAAAGTACCCGAAATATTGCTTTTCCTATAATTTAATATATTAATTTACTAAAAGAACATGAGTCCAATTATTGTTTATACTTATTAAAAACCCAAACTGTTCTAAGAATCTCAGTAGTTATATAAAAAAAAAATCATCTTGATATCTTGCTTATTGAAAAAAGTTAGAACAGATGCAAATTGTAGTATTTTTTTAATAGCTAGAAACATGACATTTCAGTTTTTTTTAAAAATGTAATTTTTGTCTTAAAACTACACAAAGCTTCTCATAGCATGATGTTCATATTTAAAAAAGTATTTGTATCATGAAAAAAATTTCAAATATAAAAATTGTAACGCATGAATTACTGTTTAAAGGGGTATTTTAAAAGCTAAATCAAAAAATATATTTCATTCAGGCTAACTAGGACGGTAATGAATTTAGCAATAACAGAAAAATTATTGGGGCCCCCATGACATCCCAAAAAATTGTCAAACATGACATTTTTCAAACTAGGTCCCATCGGCAAAAATCTCCCATAAGAAATAAAAATAGGGATGATCTTTATGCCCCGTGACCTTGGAGGATTTTGATCCAAAAAAATATTGGCCATTATTGACATACTCGACAGCCTTTTCTGTAAATTCTCTATATTTTGTTTTGTAATTTGGGCAAGTAGTTCGTTCAAAATATGCTGATTAGGGCCTACCAAGATGGGATGTGATTTTGGAATGCATATTTTTGCGTGTTTGAGGGTATTAGTAGGGGGGCAACAGGTATCCCGTGCATCTTTCGGGGAGGGGTTTTGCGGTAAGTTGTATTCTATTAGGTAGTAGGGTACAATTTTTTTGCATTTTTCTTGCAGGTCATGCTATGCTGCAAAGGGCGTCGGGGGCGTCGCGACGCCCTTATACGTTTTTTTAGAGGGATGATTTTTTATCTCGTGTCCCTTTTCGTGATAGAGTGTTTGCGGTAAACTATATTTTATGAAGTAAGAGCAAACAAATTTTTTGCACCTATTTTTCAGGTCCTGGTATGCTTGAAAGGGCGTGGGGAGCGTCGCGACGCCCTATAACGTTTTTTAAGAGGAATTATTTTTTATCTCATGTGCATTTCGTGATAGAGTATGCGGTAAACGGTATTCTTTTAAGTAATGACAAACAAGTTTTTTCACCAACCTTGCAGGTCCTGGCACGCTTCAGAGGGCGTCGGGGGCTTTCGCGACGCCCTAAAACGGTTTTCTGAAAAGAGGAATGAATTTTTATCTCGTGTACCTTTCGTGCTAGAGTGTTGCGGTGAATTGTATTCTATTAAGAAATAGCATACAAGTTTTTAGCACCTACCTTGCAGGTTTTGGGCCCACGCTTCAGAGGGCGTTCGGGGGTGTCACGAGCCCTATAACGTTTTTTTAAAAGAGGAATTATTTTTTATCGCCTGTGCCTTTTGTGATACAGTGTTGCGGTGAATTGTATTCTATTAAGAAATAGCAACAAGTTTTTTTAGAAACCTACCTTGCAGGTCTGGTAGGCTTCAGAGGGCGTCGGGGGCGTCGCGAACGCCCTTTAACGTTGATAAGAGCTTGATTTTTATCACGTGTCCCTTTTGTGATAGAGTATTGCGGTAAACTGTATTCATTTAAGTAATATCATTCAAGTTTTTTGAACCTACCTTGCCGGTCCTGGTACGATTCAGAGGGCGTCGGGGGCGTCGGGGACGCCTATAACGTTTTTTAGAGTGATGTTTTTTATCTCGTTACCTTTCGGGGATAGAGTATTGCGGTAAACTGTTTTCAAATAAGTAATATCATTCAAGTTTTTTGCATCTACTTGCAGGTCCTGGCACGCTTCAGAGGGCGTCGGGGGCGTCGCGACGCCCTTTAACGTTGATAAAGATGCTTGATTTTTTATCACGTGTGCCTTTCGTGATAGAGTATTGCGGTAAAACTGTATTCATTTAAGTAATATCATTCAAGTCTTTTAAACCCTACCTTGCCGGTCCTGGTACGATTCAGAGGGCGTCGGGGGCGTCGCGACGCCCTATAACGTTTTTTTAGAGTGATGTTTTTTTATCTGTGTACCTTTCGTGATAGAGTATTGCGGTAAACTGTATTCAATTAAGTAATATCATTCAATTTTTTTGCATCTACTTTGCAGGTCCTGGTACGCTTCAGAGGGCGTCGGGGGCGTCGCGACGCCATTTAACGATGAAAAAGATGCTTGATTTTTATCACGTGTACCTTTCGTGATAGAGTATTGCGGTGAACTGTATTCAATTATGTAATATCATTAAAGTTTTTTGCATCTACCTTGCAGGTCCTGGTACGCTTCAGAGGGCGTCGGGGGCGTCGCGTCGCCCTATAACGTTTTTAAGAGTGATTTTTAAGAGTCCTTGCAGCAAACTAAGTCCAGCAAGGAAGGTGATAAAACACTTAAACTATTACTTAATAGAATACAGATTACCGCAATACTCTATCACGAAAGGTACACGAGATAAAAATAACAAGCATTTTTATCAACTTTTTAGGGCGTCGTGACGCCCCGACGCCCTTTCAAGCATACAGGACCTGCAAGGTTTAGGTTATAAAACTTGTTTTACTATTACTTAATAGAATATAGTTTACCAAAATACTCTATCATAAAAGGCACACGAGATAAAAAAATAATCTTCATTATAAAAAACCATTATAAGGCGTCGCGACCCCCCCGACGCCCTCTGAAGCGTACCAGAACCTGCAAAGTAGGTTCAAACACTTGATTGCTATTACTTAATAAAATATAGTTTACCACAATACTCTATAAACGAAAGGTACACGAGATAAAAAAAACCATCACTCTAAAAAACGTGATAGGGCGTCGCGACGCCCCCGACGCCCTATGAATCGTACTAGGACCTGCAAGGTAGGTTCAAAAGATTTTAAAATGATATTACTTAAATGAATACAGTTTACCGCAATACTCTATCACGAAAGGCACATGTGATAAAAAAATCATGCGATCTTTATCAACGTTAAAGGGCGTCGCGACGCCCCCGACGCCCTCTGAAGCCTACCAGGACCTGCAAGGTGGGTTTTCTATAACTTGTATGCTATTACTTAATAGAATACAATTCACCGCAATACTTTATCACAAAAGGCACATGCGATAAAAAATAATCCCTCTTTAAAAAGCGTTATGGGGGCGTCGTGACGCCCCGACGCCTATGAGCGTGCCAAGACCTGCAAAGTAGGTGCTAAAAAACTTGTATGCTATTTCTTAATAGAATACAATTCACCGCAAACATTCTAGCACGAAAGGTTCACGAGATAAAATTCATTCCTCTTTTCAGAAAACCGTTTTAGGGCGTCGCGACGCCCCCGAGCCCTCTGAAGCGTGCCAGGACCTGCAAGGTTGGTGAAAAAACTTTGTATGTCATTACTTAATAGAATACAGTTTACCGCAATACTCTATCACGAAAGGCACATGAGATAAAAAATAATTCCTCTTAAAAAACGTTTATAGGGCGTCGCGACGCTCCCGACGCCCTTTCCAGCATACCAGGACCTGCAAAATAGGTGCAAAAAATTCGTTTGCTCTTACTTAACAAAATATAGTTTACCGCAATACTCTATCACAGAAAGGTACACGAGATAAAAAATCATCCCTCTTCAAAAACGTGTAAGGGTGTCGCAACGCCCCCGACGCCCTCTGTAGCATAGCATGGCCTGCAAGGAAAGTGCAAAAAAACTTGTATCCTACTACCTAATAGAATGCAACTTACCGCAAAACTCTTCCACGAAAGATGCACGGGAAATAAAATCATACCTCTTGCTCCTCTACTATATATTTGTGGCACAGTTTCAAGACACGATGTTATAAAGGGGCATTTTAGATTGATACTTTGCTCTAGTAGGCCTATCTATGTGGACCAAAAAAGAAGCAGGTTAAAGCCGATTTAGAAAATTTTCCAAAACACCAATTTTTGCCAATTTCTGGATTAAAAAAAATAAAAAATTCGTGATAAATCACAGTTACAAGATTAATGTTTTAAACGGTCATTTAAGTGTAGTATTTTGCTATAGATCACGTGGTAAAAAATAATTTTGGGGGTTTTTAGCCCCTTTAAAAGGAAAAATATACACTTTTTAAGTGGGGTCAATAAGGAATATTTCCCTCACATTTTACACAGTTAGGCCTAAGTTTACTACCGGTAACCCAGATTTTCATCAGGGCCTACTTGTTGTGTTTTAAACTTGTCCCAAAATGATTGAATTATTTTTGGATATGGTTCTAAATTAAATTTAGTGACCCCAATGAGCTTAATTGGGCCTAGGAAAAGATTTGCCTCTTGAATGATGTTGAAGTCATCCCTCAAGGGCCAAGCAAAGATATTACCTCTACGCTCTAGGAATTTTACTTCAAATTACAGTGGTTGATGATTGTGGATTCTGTTACCCTACCTGCACGACGAGACATGTTTGTTCCATTTACCCCTATGATATTGATATAGCATTACACTATATGGCTCATTCATCTTTACCCATAGTAGTCCTATTTACCCCTCATGGCCCCATGGGTGTTCCCTTTTACCCCAAAAATATCAATTTTGGGGCAAATAAGAATACCCCCTTACTTCTAAGAGAGAAAAGGGATAAATATTTACAAAAATCATAATAATGCACTCTCATTTGTAGGAGATAAAATAGACATAGTAGACCGGACCCCACCATAGTGAGACCCTCCCCCCCCCTGCGGAGAAATGGAGACCCATATATTATGTTAGGGTGGTTATTTGGAGTAGAAATCCACTTGTTGGCCAGTTGGCCAGTGGTGGGTGCGGGGTACAGGGTTGCCCTAAGGGTCACGTGTACTGTTTTTTGTAACTGTTTTTATTTTTTTAAAGGCAAATAGTTGAACGAAATCTATTTTTGACTTTTGATTCGTTTAGGAATGAAAAATGGAATTTTATACATATTTTTATTTTCATGTATGTACCGGAAATAACTTTTTTGAGTTTTCCAAAATCAAAGTCAAAATGGCCCCAGATTGCCCGTTTTGGTTAAAACTGATAAATTATGTTAGAATGAACATTTGTTAGTAGAAATACACTTGTTGGTCAGTTCGCCAGTGGTGAATGCGGCGTACAGGGCCGTCCAAAAAAGTAAATTTTGGGGATGATTTTCAACTGTTTTTATTTTTTTAATGCCAAATCGTTGGACAAAATCTATTTTGGGCTTTAGATTCGTGTAAGGATTTGAAAATAGAATGTTAAACATATTTTTATTTTCTCATATGTCCCGGAAATAACAATTTTGAGTTTTCCAAAATCAAAGTCAAAATGGCCCCAAATTGCCCGTTTTGGTTTAAAACTGATAAATTATGTATGGGTAAATATTTTTTAGTAGAAATCCACTTGTTGGCCAGTTGGCCAGTGGTGGATGCGGCGTACAGGGGCGTCCAAAAAGTAAATTTTGGGGATGATTTTATCTGTTTTTATTTTTTAATGCCAAATCGTTTTACAAACTCTTTCTTGAGCTTTAGATTCGTGTGAGGATTTGAAAATAGAATGTTAAGCATATTTTTATTTTCTCGTATGTCCCGGAAATAACAATTTTGAGTTTTCCAAAATCAAAGTCAAAATGGCCCCAAATTGCCCGTTTTGGTTAAAACTGATAAATTATGTTTGGTTGGTTATTATTTAGTAGAAATCCACTTGTTGTCCAGTTTTCCAGTGGTGGATGCGGCGTACAGGGGCGTCCAAAAAGTAAATTTAAGGGGATGATTTTGAACTGTTTTTATTTTTTAATGCCAAATCGTTTTACAAAATCTATTTTGAGCTTTAGATTCGTGTGAGGATTTGAAAATAGAATGTTAAGCATATTTTTATTTTCTCTACGTACCGGAAATAACAATTTTGAGTTTTCTAAATCAAAGTCAAAAATGGCCCCAAATTGCCCGTTTTGGTTCAAACTGATAAATTGTGTTAGGGTTGACGTGTGAACTCACTCACAAACACGGAAGGGGTTGTGGTCCGGGAGAATCACACTTATAAAGATATTATGCAAACGAAATAGAGGATATAAAGAAATGATTAGTTTTAAAATTAGGCGGACGGCAACAAACACTGCAAACCCACAATTACTTACGTACTACGCTTAACACACTAGTTGGGGTTTGCCACAACCGTGGTCAAACTACGAAAAACAAACACAAATGATAAAAAAGAGGCCTACTGGCGCTCGATCTCAGAGTACACACAACGAGTCCCTCACTATCCTACTGGCTAGTCTCGACTAGCGCCCCATCCCTTTGGGACATCCACAGCCACCAGCCTTCACATCACACACCCCCCCCCTCCACTGCAACCCATGGAGGGCGGATGGCCTTCACGGCCCACTCGGCCAGTGGCGCACCACAACGACCCCCCCAGTCGGAGACGATCCCGAGTTCTGCTGGTCTTCACGAGGGATGGGCACCGACCACAGCGGTCCCGGGCAGTTGCTGTTCAAGGGTCGAGCCCCCGTCTTATGGTAGGGCTGCAACAGGGACCGTGGAATATTCCCCGTTCGGAGCCGGTATCGACGTCCTCAAGGAGATAACAACTAGAGCCCACCACCTTCTTGACCTGGTATGGTCCATCGAACAGAAAGAAAAATTTCCGAATCTCCCGTTCCGACGCCGAAGAAACTGGGTTCGACCAAAGGGAGCACCTCGCCCCCCTCTTCAAACATGCCCCTCCGACTGCTTCCTCGAGCCTTCCTTCTCTCCGCACGGCTCACCAGACGTTCCCGCCCCAAAACCAGCTTGCGCTCCCGTGGCATTGGCCCGCGCTCTCCCCTTTGGGAAAAACTAAATAACCCTTCCATTTCTAAAGGGTTTGCCTCCCATAAGCAACCCCCAAAGGGCAAAGAAGCCAGTAGACTCATGTACTGCCAAATTAATCCACTTTGCGTTTGTTGCTACAACGTTGGGCCACCTGGTGTGCTGGGATGGCAACAGAGTCGGAACATGCGGCCCAGTTCCCTCATCACCCTTTTCCGAGGGGTTCGCTTGAGGGTGGCGCACAGAGGAAAAAATTGGCTCAACCTGGTGCTCCTGTAAGCACTCGGACCAGCGCTTTGATGTAAATTGGGTCCCATGGTCCGATAAGAGACGGCTAGGTTTCCCATGCTTAGGGAAGTAGTCCTTTACTAGCCGGTTTAGAATTATGGCAGTAGTGGCACGTTTCAGAGGGAACAACTCGACGAACTTTGTGTAAACATTGAGGATCACCAGCAAGTAGCGCACTCCGCCCCTTCCCATGGCAGCGGACCGTAGATGTCAAGAGCCACTAAATCATCAGGCCCGCTCGGAAAAAATCGGCTGCATCTCACTAGCGAGACGCCTGCATGGGTGCTTTTGTCACCTGACATTGGTGACAGGACATTACGAGCTTCCGGACTTGCGGCCTCATCTTTCTCCACCACCAAGGGCCCGCCTAGGCTGGCCAAGGTCTTTGAGGCCCCAAAGTGCCCGCCGGATACGTGATTGGAGCGAACCATTTTCTTCAGAGAGCTCATCCGGTACACAGGCCTTCCAACTTCCATCACTCCCATCAAGAGGGGAAAAGGGTATCTTCGTGTAGGACGAAACCCCTCTACCGTTGTCCCTCCTTTAAGTGCGCCCCGGCCCCCCTTCTAATAGGAATCACTCCGCTGCAACGAAGAGAGGCGGGTGAGTCGCCCCCTCAGGCCTGCCATCCAAGAACTCGTGACACAGGGGCGATACATATGGTACGCGGCTCCCCGTGGTCCTGAACCGGAGTCCCTCCAGGTTGTTCACAGGATACCGGGACAAGCGCCCCCCCGCTACAACGTTGTCGCTGCCCTTGCAGTTTTTCTACCGGAAATCGAACTGCTGAAGGAAAGCACCCAGCGGGTGAGGCCCCGCTGAGAAAACGGCAACGCTGGATGAAGATGAAGCTTTATGGTCAGTCAAATTGTGGAATTCAACCCCTATCAGATAAAGCCGCCACTTCTCCAACGCCCAGACGATTGCTAGTGCTCTCTTTCGGTGGTCCGTATAATTAAACCCTGGGGCCCCCCGGGAGGATGCGGCTTGCGTAGGACACAACACAGGCTGTTTACCCATCATCCTTCTGGAAGAGCACGCCCCCTAAGCCTACCCGGAGCTATCGGTCTGGAAAAAGAACCTGCGACCTGGTACTGGATGGGTGCAACAGGGTGAGTCGCAGGAAAGCAGCCTTCGTGCACCTAAACACATCCTCCAACTCATCATCCCCAACGCCATGGACACCCTTTTCTAGGAGAGACAGTAGTGGTGCTATCGGGGACGCGTAGGCTGGCACAAAAGCGACGATCGTAGCCACAGACCCCAAGAAATGCCTTCAGCTGCTTTGGTTTCCTTGGCCTAGGAAACTGCTGTATCCCAGAAATCTTATCTGGGTCTGGGTAGACGCCTTGGTACTCAGGATGTGGCCCAGAACCGAACCTGTTTCCCTCCAAACTCCGACTTTTTGATGCTCACTGTTAAGTTGGCCTCCCCTAGGCGGGAGAGCACCTTGTCGACTTGCTCAAGGTGTATCTCGAATGAGGGCGACGTGATAAGGAAATCATCTATGTACACCTTGGTGAACTCGGCAAGCTGGGGCCCCAATCGATATCATACCGCGCGTGAAAGAGGCACTGCCGTTTTATCTCCGAAGCACAGCACCCGGTATTGGTAAAACCTTACCCCCACCATGAAACCAGTGTACTTGGGGACACTCTTTCTTGAGAGAACCTGCCAGTACGAGCTCGTGAGGTCCAGGGATGTCATGAAACAAACAGGTCCGGACCCACTGGAGTAGCTCCTCCATACTCTGGGGGATTTTCGTGGTCAGCCACCATAACAGAGTTCAGACGCCGAGCATCCGGGAAACCCCGTACACCGCCACCCTTTCCCTTCATTATACTGACAAGTGGACTCAAGTAGGGAGTCGAGGACCTCTCAATCACCCCCCACCTCTCCATCTCATCGATCTTCGCCTGCACTGCAGCCCGGGGGGAAAACGGGATAGGGTAAGGCTTGACCCTAAAAGGGGTTTTCATCGACCAGGCGGATCTGGTGTTCATAGAGGTTCGTGCGGCCCGGCACGTCTGAGAACACCTTCCGATGGCGCTGTAGCAGCAAAAACAAAGAGTCCTTTTGGTCGACACTAAGGACAGGTGACTTGTCCACCTGTTCGCGTAGGGGGCATCTCCTCCTCTGAGTACGGTTTGCCTGGCCCCAAAGGTTTGTATGAACCAAAATGGTCGCCGCTGACAACCCTTTCACTAGCTCCGCAACTGGCTACAGCCTCGGCGTGGCATGTACCGCCGAAAGAGCACTCAACCCGCTTACTGCCTCCTAACATTAGAGACAAGATGCCCCCTTCAAGTCTATATTTGCCTGAACCCTCAAAAGCCAGTCAATCCTAATATCACCGAGTGGGACAGGTCAGACACCACCAAAAACACGCTTCAGCTGGTGGGTGGAGGCCAGCTATGGTCCGGGGACAAGAAACCCGCCTTTCAACACGCTTGCTCTTTGTGCCAAACGCACCAAAATATCCACACACCGCTCACTGGGAAGACCGGCAGGCCCGGAGCTAGAGCTGTCAAACAGTTCCACACGGAATCCTGAAATGCAAGACACCTCGCTCCAGTATCGACCAAAGCCAGGGACGCCGAATTACAGAGCTCCACCGCTAGCATAGGTGACCTGCAGACCCCCCCAGAGGTCTGTTCCCCTTCCTCAAACCCTTTCCGCACAAATTGGAGGAGTTCACCGTGATAGCCCGCCCCTGAAAATCTAGTAAGGCGGGCTCACTTCGTTTCCCGACTCGGGATTGACTAAGGCCAACCATCCTCCTCGCCACGGAGCGAGTGATCTAGTGTTATCTCACCGGGCTCCTCCGAATCGACTGCTCTGCACTACTGGGATAGACCGACGATTTCAAAGGGTTTAGCACCCCTGCTACCCCACGGTACCCTCCCTATTGCGCCAATTGGACCGCTGTTGTTGTGCCGGCTCTGCCGCGGTGCTGCGGCCCGGCATGCCCCCCGTCCCTCCGTCCTTGGGCGACGACTACTCTCGTTGTCATAGCGCTGGAGAACACGGTGCGCCCGTAGCAGACTGCGGTCACTCGCGCCGGTGAGGGCATTCTCCACATGGATCGGGAAGTGCCTTGGGAAGAGTCTCCACTAGGTCGGCCTCGGAAAGTGGGGGAATTAGGTGTTGAACATGGCCACTTGCTTTGTTGAAGTTTGTCACCCTTCTGGAATTTGGGGCTTACCTGGCGGTAGGATTTCCCCACAACAGCTCCTCCCGAGCTGCTCGTTGTTTTCGCGGCCCCAAAACTCATCAAGGAAAAACTGTCGGAACGACTGGTAGTCATTGAACAGGAACTTGAATGCCACGCCAGACTTTGCAGACGACTCCAGGCTCGCTATAGCAACACTCAGCTGCTGGCTGCCAGTCAGGTCAAACCTGGTGATTAATTGGGCCAGGTTCTGGATAAAATCCACCGGATGTATTTCTCCCCTTCCCTTGAACGAGGGAGGGTTGTCCCGTGGTAGCTTACCTGAGGGGTTTCCCATCGGCGGCCGTCGTGGGATAGTGTCCGACTCCGCTCGTCAGACCCCAGCCGCGCTCAAGTGAAGGGGGTGCGTGAGCAGATTCTCCTCTATTTTCGCAGCTACGAGGCGTGCCCCTGAGTAGTGCTGTCCCCTGGCCAGCGGCTGATGGTTGGCCCCCTTGGCCATACTGGAACGGCCCCATCTGCCCGCCATGGACCCGAAGATCCTTTCTTCACGCCCCCTGAGAGTACTGAACACCCCATCTATCGCCACTGAGTGCCCGATGGGTTACGCCCACCAGTGTGCCCTCGGTCCACGAGGATACGACGACTGCCACTCGTCGCCCCTGGTCGGATGGTCACGTCGGGTTTCGCCCACTGGAGTGTCCTCACGCCTATGAGGATACGCAACGGCCACTCGTCGCCATGGTCGGATGGTCACTCGGGTTACGCCCACTGGAGTGTCCTCACGCCCACGAGGATACGGCAACGCCCGCGTGTCGCCATGATCGGGTGGTCACGGACGGTTTTAGGCCCGACGATGCGCCTTCGTGTTCGCGTGGATCGGCAACGTCCACGTGTCGCCACTGGTCGGGTGGTCGCGACGGTTTACGCCCCACGGTGCGCCTTCGCGTTCGTGTAGCGTTGACCCCGGCGCTACGCCACTGTGCTCTGCAGAATTGAGGCGCCGACCGCTCTGTCTCCATTCAACCCCCTAGGCCACCGGTCACTTTCACCAGCGCTGGTGCTTGCTTGGCCCGCGGTCTGGTTCTCTTCCACGGCCCGCACCCTGTCTTGCAGGTTTTGCATAGAGCCTACAACCTCCTCCCCAAACCCACTTGTATTTCCGACGATAAGCTCTTCATCCCTCCTGAAGTAGGTCGTATACATCTCCTAGTTTGAGGACCGGAGAGCTTCCCCTCGAACTTTCTTTCGACATTTTTTTTTTTTTTTTAGTCTGATTTTCACTTAAATCCTAACTTACTACGGTAAAACACTAAACCCAAGATACAAAACTACACTGTTCGAGATGTTTCGTTTGGGTTGTCGCCCACTCTTTTGGGACGCCAGTTGACGTGTGAACTCACTCACAAACACGGAAGGGGTTTTTGGTCCGGGAGAATACACTTTAAAGATATTATGCAAAACGAAATAGAGGATATAAAAAAATGATTAGCTTTAATTAGGGGACGGCAACAAACACTCCCAAACACAATTACTTACGTACTACGCTTAACACACTAGTTGGGGTTTCCCACTACCGTGGTCAAACTACGAAAAACAAACACAAATGATAGAAAGAGCCTACTGGCGCTCGATCTCAGAGTACACACAACGAGTCCCTCACTATCCTACTGGCTATTCTCGACTAGCGCCCCATCCCTTGGACATCCACAGCCACCAGCCTTCACATCACACCCCCCCCCTCCATGCAACACCATGGAGGGCGGATTGGCCTTCAGGGCCCCACTCGGCCAGTGGCGCACCACAGGGTTTTATTATTTAGTAGAATCCACTTGTTGGCCAGTTGGCCAGTGGTGGATGCGGGGGTACAGGGGCGTCCAAAAAGTAATGAAAATAAAATTTGCTATGCATATTTTTATTTGCAAATATTTTATTTTACAAACACCGTGACTAAATCGACCATCGAAGGCTGCAATCTACACAAGAAGAGGCCGATAGTCGAATGATGCTCACTGTTGTCATGCAGCATCTCGATACGACGCTAGTTTTAGCATCATTGTTTGTTCTCCTGACACTGACGTCTTCATCATCTTATTGAAATACGCGCAGAAAAGTAAACCAACAAGTACTTTTAGATACTGGTTTGGACAAAAGAGAAGACTTGTTGACATCAAAAAAGTAATTTCTTAAAGAGGGGCAAAATTATGTGAAGTTCTTACGCCATTTCACGCGTTTACTGGTTGCGCCCACCACTGCAAGTTCTTTTGTTAGAAGGGGAAATTTTTTTCTTTAAAACTATTAGAGAAACACCCCGAATTCGAGAACACTATCGTACTATCTCTTGGCACCTCGGTTACTGTTGAGAAACTACGTGCGCCAATAAGAAAGATTTGTTTGCCTTATGTATGGCGATACCATACTGCTATGAAAAATGAAACTCGCTAACATTTTTTTGGCAAGGATTTAAAAAATCACTGTTTTAAACCACTGACAAACTACAGCGGCACTGATCTTAGCTTACTACCCCCAATGCATATCATCTTTACGGTTGCATATCCTGCGTGAAAATTATCAATCAATGATATGGCGTAAAACAACAGACGCAGTGCCCGCATACCTGAACCCCTAAGTCATGGCTGGCCCGGTTACCCCGGGTGGACTTATCTACGCGTGGACCAAAGGCAACGAACTCCCAAATGAGTAAGTTAATATTTAGGAAACACAAGACAATGCATCCGATGTGGAAGATGATCCCGACGACATCAAAAATTAAAAGAGGCAGAGACTTTGTTGAGAGTGAAGATGAAGACGAAAATGACTAGACTACTGATTACATGATCATCAAAAAACACCACATAATACTCAATATAATATCTACTTTAAATATTACATGATATGTACATTTTATGTCAAAAGTAGGGCAACTTAGGATCATTTTGACTTCTTTTTCAAAAAAGGGACAAACATTTCATTTCCGGGACACGCAAGAAAGTAAAAAATGTAGATAATATTGTATTTACACGTATCAAAGTAAAAAAAAAGATTTTGCTCAACGATTCGGCCCCATAAAAATAAAAAATGTAAAAAATCATCCTCCAAATTCACTTTTTGGACGACCCTGTACGCCGCATCCACCACTGGCCAACTGGACAACAAGTGTTTCTACAAATAATAACCAACCAAACTCAATTTTGCAGTTTTAACCAAACGGACAATTTGGGCCATTTGACTTTGATTTTGGAAAACTCAAAAAAAGTTGTTTTCCGGACATACGAGAGAATAAAAATATGCTTAATATTCGATTTTCAAATCCCCAACACGTATCTAAAACTCAAAATAGATTTTGTAAAACGATTTGGCATTAAAAAAATAAAAACAATTCAAAATCATCCCTAAATACTTTTTGGACGCCCCTGTACACCGCAATCCACCACTGGCCAACTGGCCAACAGTGGATTTTTTACTAAATAATAACCAACCAAACATACTTTATCAGTTTTCACCAAAACGGGCAATTTGGGGCCATTTTGACTTTGCTTTTGGAAAACTCAAAATTGTTATTTCCGGGACATACGAGAAAAAAAAATATTGCTTAACATTCTATTTTCAAATCCTCACACGAATCTAAAGCTCAAATAGATTTTGTAAAAAAGATTTGGGATTAAAAAATAAAACAATTTAAAATCATCCCCAAAATTTTCTTTTTGGACGCCCCTGTACGCCGCATCCACCACTGGCCAACTGGCCAAACAAGTGGATTTCTACTAAAAATGTTCCCTAACATAATTTATCAGTTTTAACCAAAACGGGCAATTTGGGGCCATTTTACTTTGATTTTGGAAAACTCAAAATTGTTATTTCCGGCAAAGATAATCTTTGTTTTCCGGACATACGAAAAAAAAAAAAAAAATGCTTAAAAATTTTATTTTCAAAACCTTACACGAATCTAAAGCCCAAAAAGATTTTGTCCAACGATTTGGCATTAAAAAATTAAAACAGTTGAAAATTATCCCAAAAATTTACTTTTTGGACGGCCCTGTACGCCGCACCCACCACTGGCCAACTGGCCAACAAGTGGATTTCTACTAACAATGTTTCCCTAACATAATTTATCAGTTTTAACCAAAACGGGCAATTTGGGGCCATTTTTTGACTTTGATTTTGGAAAACTCAAAAAATTGTTAATTTCCGGTACATACAAGAAAATAAAAAAATTTATATGATTCTATTTTTCATTCCTTACACGAATCAAAAGTCAAAAATAGATTTCGTTCAACGGTTTGGCCTTAAAAAAATAAAAACAGTTACAAAAACAGCACAAATTTACCCTTTGGGCACCCCTGTACGCTGCACCCACCACTAGCCAACTGGCCAACAAGTGGATTTCTACTCCAAAATAACCCCCCTAACATAATATATGGGTCTCCCTTTCTCCGCAAGGGGGGGGGAGGGTTTCCCTACCTGGGTTCTGGTCTATAGGGCCTACTGTCTTTTCTACATTTAATATGTATAAGAAGGAAAAATTCAATTTTAAAACTTTGCAAGAAACATATTACACTTTTTTTGTAGTACCTTACAAGAGTCATAAAAATACCAACCAATAGTTACTTTTTTCAGTAGAATTGATTACATTACAAAGAAAGGTATGGCCCTACCAAACCCAATTTTTCATGAAAAAATGTGAAAAAAAATGATATTTTCAAAATTTTGATTTATTAAGACTTGTTCCCAATTACCCCAATTCCTTATTTCCCCAATCTCCCCTCGGCTTACATTATAGGCCGAGTAGGCCTAATAATATCAACTCACTTGATTTTTTTGTTTCACCCAAAAATAAAGGGTTTTTTTTTTAAAGGACTTTCAAACCCCAAATAGGGTTACCATACGTCCGGTTAAACCCGGACATGTCCTCTTTTTCGTATGCGTTTTATGCGTCCGGGCGGCTTTTTCATAAAGCGTGAAATGTCCGGGTTTTTTTTTATAATTACGGCGCGGCTACATTTATCACGAAAATCAGACTATACGTACACTATTCGATGACGCATTGACCGCCCGGGACGGCAACGGCCAAAATCGGCCCTTCGGCCGGGGGATTGCCGATACCCCTTTCAAATGCAAATTTTTTTCGA